>VYXF01003035.1:966000-998293 GCA_013397295.1 Polioptila caerulea
GGGTGGGCGGGGAGAAGCTGCGCGGCCGCCGCTCCCGCCGGCCCCGGGAGGAAGAGACGGAGGCAGCGGGAAAGGCGAGGGAGAAGCCGCCCGGGAGGGCTGCAGAGAACGCATAACCCCGTCCCCTCGAAGGCCCGGCGGCACGGTCCGCAGTTCGGGCAGAGAACCGCACAGCAACATCAGGGGCGCCGCGGGGTGTGCGCCGGGCCGGCCTCCGGTTCCCCCGAGCCGGGAACGCATCGCTGTTCGGCGTGCGAATCCCGCCCAACAGACCTGCTGCTCCACCATCGCCCACGTAAGGTCCTGCTGGAGTGTCCTTCACCCCACGCAAGGTGTGAAATCTACCTCAGCCTCTGCCTGGACAGATTCCTCTAACCCAGAAGTGCAAGAATGTGAGACCCATGGGAGAAGCTTAGAGAAGAAAGTCCTCCTTCCACATGGGCACTAGGTAGTGATGAAACCTCTCAAAACTCTTTTGCTGCCTCTAAATCCCCCGCCTGAGCAGTCATTTTGTGGCAAGAAATAATTTCTGGAACAATTATCCTACAGACCAAAATGCCATTCAGACCAAATAAATGGGAAATACCCTATCCAAGAATGCCAAAGAAACAATTCAATCCAAGTCTGTATGTTTTAACTCTGTAAGAGACAATAGATTTCTGCTTGCTGTTCTTTCACTTTGTGAGACATAACATCAGTGCTGGATAACATCAAAGTGTATGCAGAAATAATTAAATGATTTTTAAACGTTTAATTTGAGCAGTTTGAAATCTCATCCCAGATGATACAGTCTTAGAGTTGATGCTATTTGTAATCTGCCATGACATCAATTTATAACCAGGTGCAAAGATATGAGGAAAATGTCGTCTTCCAGAACCTATCGTGGTCCTCATTAGTTGTATTTCCACAGAGAATAAATTCTAGGATGTAGCTCCAGAAACTAGAGAATTCTGCCTGAGATATTGGTGAAAACACCATTATTTTGTGGAAACAAATTCTGGAGGAATGGATTGTCAGAAGGACATGAAAGGTTTGCTGTGGTAAAGCAGGTCTTAATAATAATCTCTACCTATTATCAGGCACATATATTCATTGAATTTAATTTTTTTAAAGAAATGTCACTGGCATCCTTAGCTAAAAGAGACTGTACTATTTCTTGATGTCAAATTGTGTATAATAGGGCCTTTGTTAAAAACCATAAACCATTGTGTAAGACACTGAGCGTATTATACTTAAGTAGATACCCTTGTAAAATAAACTATGATTTTTCATTCAGTCCTGAAAGCATGCTGCTCTTCCAGTTCACATCACCTTCACCCTTCGGACTGGATTCCAGCCAGCTGGCTCTCACCGAATTCCTTGTTTCTTCCAGGCACTAGATAAATCTGGCATCAAAGTTAAAAAGAGGAAATGTAGAACCATGTGTCATCAGATTACCAAAGATAGTACATTCTTTATCAATGTTGAATGGAGGAATTAACTGTACAGAAGCCTTTGGAAAATACTTTTTATCCCAGGGGAGTGAGGAGCGAGAGAAATCACTCAATCACTTCTAAGAATTATTACAAAGAACCAGACCAATTGAAAGTAGTCACTCCTTCTGTCAGGTTACACAGTTGATTCAAGAATATTTCATGCCATGCCTCAACCATAAACACAAGTAGTATTCTGTGAGAACTCAGGTCTTGTCCTTGACTGCCCTGGGAGCTCAGAGACCTGTGCAGGGGGCCCAGAGGGCTCAGAAGCCCTGGCACCAAGCCCAAGACACCTGCAGTTTGGATTTTAGTCCGTGGGAACACTTNAAGATAACCACTGCCCTTAGGGCGGGGATCGCCTCGGACTGTCGTGCTGTGAAGACCTTGGCAGGACAGAGAGAACAGTGTTCTAGATAAGGTACAATAAACAATCATTTAAAAAAACACCTGAAGACCAACAATTTCATGTCTTTTTTCATCTTGGGCAAGGAAAAGGACTTTTAACACCTTGGGGACATTTCTGCAAAAGCAGAAAACCCCACAGTATTCAGGATGTAGTTTTGGCTACAAGATGTCACTAGAGTTTTTTGTGCATTGCCTCATTCAGCTGAGATTCTTTGCAATGGATATTTACCTTTGAACTCTCTGGATTTACGGTGCCTGCTTCATTTCAATGCACCTGTGATTTTTCATCCACAAATTACAAATACTTGCTCTCAGCATTACTGTAGAATTTCAAGATCTTCCTTTTCTCCTCGGTATTTGCCCTGTTTTCACTAAATCCCCTACCATTACATGGGTAACTGTAAACAAACAAATACAGAGACAGGAACTGTAATCCTCATATGTTATCTAGCTATTTGTTTTGAAAAGAGAGAGCAGATTCAGGGCAGAAGACATCTTGTCTTGATGACAATGAAAAAATGGTTCAACTTGACCTTTCTAAGCTTCTACCTTCCTTTCTCACAATCAGTTCCACCTATCATTCCTCACATTTTTCTGCAATTAAAAACAAACATTTTTTCATGTTCCTGTCAGCCTACACAAAATTGTCTCATGTTGTTACTGTTATTTTTGTTACCCAGGTGACATATTGATGAAAACATACTCACAGCAGACTTCCCTACCCACTCCAGTGTAATGGGGTCAACAGTAATCTATAAACAGCCAACAAATACTATCTTGTAGCATGACCACTTACAAAATTACATACAATTGTATGATCAATTACAGAAATTATTTTAAAGGAGCATTCATTGTTAATTCAGACCTTCCCTTTCACATGTCTCCAGGTACTTGCCCTTCCTGTTCTTTTCAGTTCTCATTCTGAACTCACTACCACGCTCCAAAAAACCAGGCTCCCATTCCTGGTTTATAATCTGCTGAAATTGTTCTTCACTGCAAAATCTGTAAATGAAAATTCACTCTACTTGTATATCAAAGGCATGTGACACTTTCTTGTGGTGGCTCCTGTAAGTCATCTAAATGTACTGACACCAGCAGAGTTATTAATATAATTTTTCTGATACCCTTTTTTTATCTGTTCCTTTTCCATTCTGCCAGACATGAGGGGTTCCCAAGGAAACAGTGATATTGTAACCTAGTTTTATATATCACCATAAAATGTCTTTCACTAAGGGTCTCATTATACTTACTCCCATTTCCTTCCTCATAGCAGCCACAAAAGTAAATGAGTTGGTAGATTCATTGTTTAAGCATGTGTCTTCTCTGAAAAGGAAATGCTAACATCTGTTTTATAATGTTTTGTATACAGGAAAAAATCCAGTGTAACTAATTATTTGTTCTTTCTCTCCCAATTTGAAACTCAGAAAACATTTTTATGTAGCTGATATGAAGGAAACATTAAAGTATTCTGTTATGGATCAGTGAATGGAGGAAATTAAAAACATATTCTTGGTTGAAAATGACCAGTACTCAGACTCAGTGGATCAAATCAGATGTATAACCAGCAAGAAATGTATCCTGCAGGACACTTCATGGAAGCAATCAGCAAGGGACTCCTCAAATTCCCATAGAGGAAGGAAAAACTACACTGCAACAAATGGTGTTTTTCAGGTCCTGTACTAAGTGCTATCCAGCCATCATGGGCTGGTTTTCTGGTGCAGTCTTGGGTCTTTCCCAGGTTTCTCCTGTCTGTATTGAGGAAACATATTATATAATGTCACTAAATTGTCATTTGATTGCTTTCAGGACGATTTTGCTACTCTATATGCAATTTTTTTTTATGCTCCAAGCAAATTTCTATTAATTGGATACTTCCCCACAAGTGATATGAAAAATGCTAGATATTTAGATGTAGAAGTTAGATTTTTTATTTGTTACTTTCCTTCCCTATAAAAGAAGGTCATCCACAGTATACACAGTACTGACCATAACCAACTCTATTCAGTGAAGTAGTTCCTCCCAATTTCGTTGGTGTTAAGGATCTGTCTGCAGTAGATGGAAAGATATTGGACTTCTATCTAGAGAATACATTTCTTCCTCTGCTCTATGCATATGATCAGTATCTTCACTGAGTCAGAAGGGTGAATTTCTTAAGTTGTGCTGAATTGTGAAACTTAATTTTTATCCATTTCCAAACCCTTTCCCTGCTCAAGGAGAACCATCAACAAAAACCTTTTGGGGGCTCTCCATGGGCATCATGGGAGCTGCTTGGGTTATGGAAGATGTTCAGCCTTATTCCTAAATCAGCTTTGGTGGGAAGAGATCGATTTTTCTTCTCTCAGTGGACTGACAAACTGAGATCCAGGTTGTATTTTGAAATGCAATATGGTAGAGGCCCTGGCACTCAGGTTTTCTGTAAGCACAGCTGGCTGAAAACTAAAGAGAGGCTCAGATCAATTAGATTGCTTTCTGGTTTAAGGTTGGGAGAGCTGGGATTGTTCACCCTGGAGAAGAGAAAGCTCTGGGAACCTTAATGTGGCTTTAAAGTACCTAAAGAAGGTCTATAAGTTAGATGGGGAAATATGTTTTAATACAGCCTGTTGCAAATTACAGTAGATATACAGAAGGATGGAATTTTTTATCATAGGGGTAGTAAAACTGGAACATGTTGCTCAGAGAGGTAGTGGACTAGATAGCCTTTAAAGGTTCCTTCCAACCTAAAGTATTCTATGATTCTATGAATGGGATTCTATGGATTGATAAACATGATTTCTGAAGCTTGGATGTTTAGTCCAGAGCAGTTATACACAGACACAGAGTACATAAGTTTGTAAATATGATCAATGCTATAAACTTTATTATGTTTCATTCCTGCAGTTCTGTTTCCATGCTCAGTTTGAAGTATTCTGTCATATTTGTGACATAAAACATGCTGGATTAAAGGTGCAGGCTAAAATCTTTACAGGATCTTAAACGCTGTATTTTCTCTCTGAATTTGACAGTTCAATTCTGATTGTTCAGTCAGAAAGTCAAAGGAGGAAGTTTTGAAAGAACCTAGAAGTTCCCATGTAATGACAGTTCTTTGGTTATGCATTTCTATTTGATTCTCAACCTGTACCAGCAATGTTTCTAAGTAACTGGGCAGCAAATTAAGTCTTGTAATCTAACAGTCCTGATAGTAATATATCAAAAGTGTGGCAATTGTCCAGCTAAAAGAATTGTAGAGTCAAGAATCCTACCAAAACCATGCGAGTCTATTCCTTTTGGTCACTTACAGACCACTCATTGGTATTTAATTCCTTTTTTTGGTATTAATTGGTAAAAATTGGTATTATTTTGGTTTAAAAATTGGTATTATTTTGATTAAAATTGTCCCCAGCTTAAGCACTCTGATTTCTTTTTAATTGTTCTGAGATGTGAGATACTACACTGGTTTCAAAATAATGAGTGTATAGACATTATTCAACATATAAAGCACAGTTGGTGCTTAGAACATTATAATTTGTTCCTGTAAGTTATGGATGCAGCCTTATTTTCCCTCTTTGCTGCCTTCTAATCCCTCTTTCCTGACCCCTACTGCATTTCTGAAACTCGAGCTTCTTTAGAAGAAACACTAGTATTCTTAAGTCCCATTTGATTTTTTTTTTATTCAGTCATAAGATTGTCCTCCAGAGTTGGTACAGAATATCCTGTTCCAGATCTCAGGAATATATTCATTCCTATTGTAGTGACATCTTGAAAGGCCTAAATCTCCTGATTTTAGACAAGATAGAAATGACTGTTTGCCCTTTTTCTTTTTTTTCTTTTTTTTTTCTTTTTTTTTCTTTTTTTTTCTTTTTTTTTCCTTTTTTTTTTTTCATGGACTGCACTCTGTGATTCTGTCTCTCAATTTNTTTTTTTTTTAGTTTTTTTTTTTTTTTTTTTTTTTTTTTTTTTTTTTTTTTTTTTTTTTTTTTCCTTTTTTTTTTTTTCATGGACTGCACTCTGTGATTCTGTCTCTCAATTTATTATTCATTATTAAAAGTATTAGTAATATCCTGAATTATTATTATTGTTATTATTATTATTAATGGTTAGAAAGCCTAGTCATGTATTAAGAGTCTAGTGCCCTAGAAATTAATAGAAAGAATAGCACATGCAACAGCCTACTGCCACAGAAAGCTCAGAGAGCCACAGACAAAACACAACAGATGCATAACTCAGAGAAATGAAATTGAAATGAGAAGACAGCAGTGAGATAAGGACAGTAGTGAAGTGGAAGATGACTATTTTTTCATGGACATTATTACAAGATGGTGTTACATTGATCTCTGAAGAAAAAAGAGACACAGTTTGGGAGACAGACCATCATTGCTGGAGTAGAACTGTTTAGAGTTTTCCCAAAGTAGCATTTTAGTGAGAAGTTCTCAAGGTCCCATCCATTCATGCCAAACCAGCCCATTACTGAGGTCCCTTTTTCACTGCATCAGTTTTACTTCTGACCTCTCTGTTGGCAAAAGATAGAAAATACTGGTTTGACCCTTTGGTTTCCTCAAAATCCAAAGGCAGCAAGGCTTTAGCTGTTTGGATTTTCAACTGCAGTTAATTCTCACAGACCTGGACTATAGTAGCTTTGATAATGGAAACATGCCTGAAAGGGATGATAATTAAAGTTTAGCATCTGGTATTTTCTATCTAGAAATCTGTTTTTCTAGGTTTCACTTGGTCAAATGACCAAAAAATTATCAGGAAGTTCAATTAATTCAAATAATATGTAAAAGCAGAAGTGGCAGTACTGTGAAACTGTTCCTAAAAGCATAATGGTAGGGGAAATTTAATTTTTTAATTTTTTTTTTTTTTAATTCAAGCAAGCATACATTACAATTTTAGCTCCAGTACATGAAGAAAGGAGTTAGTATCTTGTGAAAGTTCATTTTATACTCCAGAGACAGAAGGCACTAGAATGGCAAAAGCTAAAGTCTAATTGGAAAACAATTTCTTTCTTGTATATTGAGATCATTAGCACTTATTTGACACTTTCTAGAACTGCTTCCCTGAAAAGGCTCCCCATGAGATCCTAGCTGACATGCCTCAGATAAAATCAAACTGTGCAGCATGAAAAGTTTATGAACAGTCTTAATCAACGTTAATCAACTTTGGCATTTTACTAGGCTAAGGGGAAAATTGCATTAGGCCAAATGAGAGTCAGCAAATGCGTAGTAACATAATGATAGCTGCTTTGTGTTCTGCTCTCCAGACCAGGATTCTGCCATACTTAAAAATACAAGTATGATTAAAACAAGATTCATTCACTAGGTACATTAGTATAATTACATTCATAATGATTTTCTAATAAGTTGAAAATCAAAACATTCTGAGAAGGGACTCACATGCACAAAAGCTTGACTATTTTTACTAGCAATATTAGTCTCAGAAAATACAAAACCTTTGAGTACAATTATTACCTTTCTTATGCTACATCATCTTACAGATTGATGCAAAAAGTGTGTGTTAGGATTGCTGTCAGAAAAAGGTATTTAAAATATAAATCATGACAAGTTTATAATTTTATTTCCATCTTTTCCTGATGACAGTGAAGTATGAGCAGCAGTGCTTGAACACAGTCTGTTTTTATAGTGGATGGAAAAAATAATCCTCTATAAATAATAGTCTCACAAAGGAAAGGATGGAAGGGAAAGAATAATAAAATATGAGCTCATTTTTGACATTTCCTCCTGCATTTCAAAGAGGTATATCAAAAAAATAAAGTGTAGGGAATTTCCTTCCTTGAATGCAGGAGTTATTTCACTGCCACTTTGCAGAGAATCTTTTAGAGACAATGCTTTAGACTATCAGCTGCTAAAGTCTGCCTTGTCTCTTACAAAAGGGATTACATCCACCTTAAAATTAGTGGATGACACTTTCAAAAGCAAGGGGTTTATGAGTTGGAAAAAAAAAGAACAGGACCAGTAACTACCCTAATAGTGACAAAGTATGAAACACTGAGTTCACAGAGCTGCTCAGCCTAAATGTCCTTTACCAACTCACTACAGTTCAGATTAGTGCTTCAGAATTGATGTACTCCAAAGCCAAAGAGGGCACACTTGTGCAGAAAGACTTCCTGGCCTTGTTTCTACTTTTCCATAGGAAATATTTTCACAGCAAATGTACATGCTCTCCCACAGAGCAAGCTGAGTAGGTATTGGCACTTTCTAGCATTGACCACACAGTGAACAGAATTTGTTCTACACCTTAATTTAGGGGGGGTGATAAACCTGGTGCATGTGCAAAAGCAAGAAAGTATCCAGCTGCTCTGAAGGGCACATGTTTATAGTTGCTTCAGTAAAGCAGTCCTGTCCTTACAATGCTTTGTCTCATTACTGCTGTACTTCTCTCCATAACAGTGGGCAGATTTATAACCTTTTTTACTTCTCACTGTATGTGTTAACATAAAATATCCAAATAAATTGCTCTAGTTATCTGGGTGCATTCTTTCCTATATTTCTGTCTTGAACATGAGCTGGTCTGATGAGTAGCCACGTTCTGTGTGCACAGTCTCCCCTGTGCCAGCTATTTCAAAAGATACCGAGCAAAAAAAATCGATAACAGCTGATGGCATTTTGCTGGTGATACTGTGGATTTCATAGGTATTCATCCATCATTCACAGTCGTTTTCAAAAGTATTCATGGCTGCCAAGAGTTCAAAACCTATAAAAAGAGTCTGTAACACATTCACAACTCAGCCATAAAAATATAGAAAACTGAGTTATACACTAAAATAAAGCATTGCTTCTTATGTACAAATCACTGCACTCCAAGAGGTGTGTGGGAAAAATTCAACATTTGACAATTCTGGATGCAGAGAGAAACAGTGACATAGGAAGAGGAAAAGGCTGAGGTACTTAATGCCTCCTTTGCTTCAGTCTTTGATAGCAAGACCATTTGTTTTCTGGATATCCAGTCCTCTGAGCTGGAAGACAGAGACGGAGAGCAGAATGAAGCCCCATAATCCAGAAGGAAATAGCCAGCAATCTGCAATGTGATTTAGACATCCACTAATCTATGGGGCTAGATGGAATCCACCTAAGTGCACTGATGGAGCTGGCAGAAGAGTGTTCAGTCACTGCCAGTAGTCCTGGGTAACTGGAGAGGTCCTGGTTGACTGGAAATTAGCAAATGTCTACAAGAAAGGCTGGAATGAGGTTTCAAGGAACTACAGGGCCTGTCAGCCTGACCTCAGTGCCGGAGAAAGTCATGGAGCAGATCATCTTGAGTGCCATCAAGGGGCACATGGAGGACAACCAGGGAATCAGGCCCAGCAAGGTTTATGAAAGGCAGGTCCTGTCTGACCAACCTGATCCCCTTCTGTGATGGTGTGACCTGTTTTGTGGATGTTGTCTGCCTGGACTTCAGTAAACCCTTTTAGCCCAGCACCTTACCTGTCATAGCAGATGACTGCAAACAACTACAACACTGCTGAATCACATCCTGAGAGCAAAGAGGATACACTGGACAGGCTGTTTGCTTCTCTCACAAGGAACAACTTCTCATTTCTAGTCAGAAAGTTGCCCCCTGTGACTTTGCCCACCTGATGTAACATCTTCAGCTTTCAGAGCGTTATCTGCTATTGCCCTACACTGTTACTGTCCATGATTTCATATCCAGCGAGCATTTAATTCCATTGTTCTTTGTCATGTTTCTTGCTATCAGTTCATAGGATGAGAAGGACATGCAAAGATGTCTCAGCTTTGCTTTATTCTCTCACAGAATATCTTAAAATGAGGAAAAGGTTAACCAGTTCATTAGCTGACTAAACCCTTTCTTAGAGAGGATTACATTATCTCCCTAGAAGATGATGTCCACATGTCCTTCAGAATGACATTTTGTGGTGATCAGACCTTTGAACCAGCAAAAAGGTAACATGAAGAAAGTGGCACAAATTATTCTGTTAGTGTATACTTTTTTCCTATTTGGTTCTACATCATATATATACTGATTGCCTCTTGTACTTCTCCAATTTTGGTACAACGAACTCTACATTATTTTTGAAAAAGAAGCAAAATTAGCACAATATTTTTTTTCCCCAAAATGGTGATGTTACATGAAGTAAAAAATATATGACAATAGTGTAGCGTGTAACAGAGCTAATCACTCAAGAAAGCAAGATCTGAGGTGATAGGAGACAACATTTGCATGACTAAAGTAGGTATAGAAATTTCTACAGGGCATGGATTCATGAGTCAGAATTACATATTTTAAATAAGCAATGGACAAATTTTTATTTCTAGAGGTATTATTCTATTGAGAGTTTCTGTTAAGTGGACCTTAAACTATCTAAACTTTTCTCCTGTGTTTTATAACATGACTGAAACCTCTCGTTATAGTCCATTATGTGTCTTTATTTTCCTTCATATTCTCACACACAGAAATGTAGGAGTCTGCACAACCTGAAGGATTAGTTAAATACTGAAAGGATTTAATTTATCAGATTTCTAATCACATGCCATTTAGAAGTATTTTACTTCAAGACATAATGTGAAGGAAAAGAATTTTTTTTTAAAAATCATAAAATAATCCACCAGACAACATATAACAGTTGTAGTAGTTTCTATGAAATTAGCTGATTGCTGAGAATAGGATTTTCCAAATCCTCTAAGCACCAGATATGAACAAATAGAGGAAAAGCTAAATTAACCCGCTTTATTCTAAGTACAGTAGAATACAAATTGCCAGAATTATGCAAAGTACACATGCATGCACATGCACACACACCCCACACAGAGGCAAACTCACATTTTTCCCCATTTCTGAACCTGGTACCTTGCTGTCTTGAGTTGCTTAGGAGACTCTGATCCAAAGTGATGTCAGCAGGATTGTGGAAGCTCCCAACAGCTCTACCAAGGCTGGGTAAATCAAAGATAAAGGCCAGACAGAAATTTCTCTCTTGATTCTTCAAGTGTGGGAGTTGGATGCAAGGCTGACCACCTTCCTCTTTAGAAATATCACTGGCTAAGCCTTCACTTTGTCTCCATGACAATATCCATCTCAGTTCCTTGGATTAGTGAATAGCCCCAAATGAATGTGTGCAACAGGCATCAGTCGAATCCCATCTCAGCAAGGAGCTCAAACCTTGAAGTATCTGCTGCTCCATGTTATGTACAAGATCCTGGCATGTACATACAATGCTGCAAGCTGGAAAAATCAGCTCAAGTTATGAGGGAGATGGAAAATTACGGTATTGATATTCTCAGCATGAGTGGGTACAGATGGTCAGGAACAGACTGTGTCAAATTGAAGAACAATAATAAAATCATGAACTACTGAGGTTCCCCTGCTGGAGGAAAACAGAGAAGTTGCACTGATTGAGAGTGACACCACATAAAGAGCCCTGTGAGACTGATGAGGAACCAATTAGCAGCAAAGCAGCAGGTACACAGCTCAAGTCAGTGAGGATGAAAACCCTCCAAATGCTACCATGATACAAAACCACTTTCTGAAACATCTTACAGAACTTATTAACAGTAGCACACCCTCATTGACATGGCTGGGCATAAATGGGAAAGTAGGGAGAACTAATTATGGACTGAACATGACTTGGGTATCTGGAATCTGTTCACACAGCAGCACCAATAAAGACCATCCAACTTTGGTAATTAAATTATCTCTTGATGGCAAGAACCTGTTCTTCTGGCCACAAAATCACATCGGTCTGGTCACACAGGCACCACATGGTTATAACCTGTAGTAATTTTCATCTGTTCCTCTGAATGCTGGGCATGTTTTAGGTGCCAACAGTGAGTCTGACATATATGCTACCATTGGGGAAAATGAATTTAAATCAAATATTTGCAAAAGTGAATTAAGAAATGGCCACTCAAATGTATGGTGTTTAAATGTCAGTTCTTTAAAAAGCAATTTTTCCTCTGAAAAGCATGATTTTCAGGTTTCACAGAAAAAAAATTATTATCTTCAGCAAAATATGTTAGTAGAAGTAAGACTTTTACTTACTTACTAAAATACTTCTGGTATTTTTTAGAAAAATAGGAGGGCTGGGTCACTGCAGTGCTGTGGACTGGCAGCATTAGAAAGGTACCAGCAAAGCAGAACGTCCCAAATAGCCAGGACAAAATCCCTTTAAAATGTAAAAAGGGAATAAATGTTTATGAAGAAAAGACAATCACATTGGCAGGTAGCAAAAAGGGGGCTCCTGGTTTTAATAATAGCTAGAATTAACTAATAAAAAACAAAGGAGGAAATACCATTACTGTAAAAGAAACCCTACCCCAAATTAAAGAGGAGACTTCCACTTCACACTGAAACTGTCCTTTCAATTGAAAAATATTCTATTTGGCTAATTACATAAGACAATAACTGTGAGAAAATAATCTTGCATTAACATGAAAATAGCTTAAAAGTGAACTGGAAGTCATGACATAGTGTAGGGTAAAACAGATCAGATCTGCTGAAAGGCAGCAAAAGGATCAAAATGATGCTCTAAATCTTGAACTGAGCACAAGAGAATGAATCCACTTCAGAAGAATGTAGAACAAAAATCTACAAAACTACCTGAAAGACAATTTTAGTGACTGTAGGACTGACATAGCATCACAGTTCTCTCCAGAAAATTATTCCACATACTAACACTGAATTGGATTTGCAACATCACTGCATCTTCAGGTATCTTGAGAACAGCAGATTACTTCTGGCAGCTATCTTGTGCTGACCATATTTTCAGGCTGTGCACTGTGACTGAACAACCAATGCAGAGTGGGACAAATGGCACCTACCAAACACACCTAGACTGTGGTCTTTGGTATTGACTTTCAGAAAGCTTTCAGGAGGATCTCTGAATTTTTTTAGTGAATCTGTACAATACCCAGAAAATGTTATGGTTTTCACTAAGACACCTGATGGATCGAGATCTCTAACCAGCTGGCTGGAAGTTAATACTGAATTTACTGTATTTTGGAGGTAACACACCTTCAAGACAGTGAAATTCTGTGGTCAGGTCACGTGCATGTAGGTCTGGACATTGCTGATGGTATCTGCTTCCTGGAGACATTGATAAAAAACATGCTGCTTAAGAACGGTCAGAACTGAATAAAATGTCCTGAAGTCAGAAAGTCAATAAACAAAGGCGGTAAAACCCAGTGTGACCTCAGAGAATTGTATTGCTCCATAAGAGGGAAGTCTTATTACCTCACTAAAACAGCAACTTCTGCACGATTTCAGCTGTGAGCAAACGACTCAAGTGGAAAGCTTTGCTTTGCTTTTCCATGGCCAGCCTCCAGCAGGGAAATCTAATGCCCTCCATGACAAGCTAAGAGTCTTTTGTAGCTATGCATTAAACATATATCTGCAGGTCAGGAAGGAATGGATGGAAAACTGCTGTCAGCATTGGTATTACCCTTGGATACTCAGAAACAGTTGCACAGAATAAAGCAGGCCTTGATCTTGGACTGGACATTGTGGCCCAAGACACCTGACCTTTGGCATCCTCAAAGACAAGAAAACCAGAGAGACATTTTCAGCAGAGTATTCACTAAAGCAGCAGTTTTGCAAGAAAATTTGGGAAATTGTGATGGTGTTGGCTTCTGATAGTACTTCCTCAAGGCAGCTGAAGTCTTATGCTTCTGGTGATGTGAAAAGTAGGCTGAATTAAGACAGATAAAATGAGAACCTGACAGATTTGCACTTTCTTCCTCCAGGTATCTCTCACTGAAATATTTAACTGGTTACTTTAGCAATCTACCGCATACTATTTTAACTTTTCCTATTTTATGAATAAAATCTTTGGTTACTAAACATTTGTTACAAAACTCATTTTAATAGATGTTTTAAGAATTTCATTCTGACCTGTTCTGCCACATTTTTCGTGTCTGCTACCGTGACTGCATCCTATAGTGTGACCATCCATTTGAATTTTGGCTCTGTCCAAAATTCACTATGACATTCCTTCAACATACAGAGTTCTGTAAAAATCTCTGTCTAGAGCTATTCACATAAAAGACTCTCCACAGAATAAGACACAAAACACATAAAGGTATTTGTCTTTTGAAGCAAATTACTACACATTGTACATAATTTAAAGAATTGTCAGAGTCAGATTTCTGGTTTTATTCCTTTATTCCTGGGAGGAAAAAAAACCCTCTTCTGAATAAACCTTAGTTTCAAATAACATTTAGACACCCAATTACTGAATTAAGTTTATTCCACAGTTTGGCATCAGTATCATAATCCAGTTACCTACCCCATGCTGCTTTAACTTGTGATGGTGAACATTTTCTGTTTGAGATATTGTACTGCAGCTACTGGACAGCCATAACTGATAGGATTATGTAAAAACAGCAGCTTATCATGAATGTCCTAACGTTTTCTGATGTTAAATACTCACTTGAGAGAATGATGCAACTGCAAATATTGCCAGTGGTTTTGTTTGCCAAGGTTATATTTTGCCTTAAGTGATGTAAAAGAACACAGGCTCTATTCCTGAAATAGCTGGTCTATAAATATGATACCTTTAGATACCCAGCTGAGCCAATGATTCTTTTGCCTTCAGACTTAAATGCTGGATTATCCCATTTGTGAGAAAAAAAAAAAAAAAGGCATTTTTGATATTTCACCTTATATTCTTATAGCATAAGAGGGATTGAATTTTCCCTTTCGTCTTCACTCAAACTGAGCAAGAAAACTGCTGACATGCTCCCTCCTTTTGATCTGTGCCCTATAGCTCCCCCATCTCCTGCCACACCAAACTGCACCCCTTTGGCCAGTTTCCAATTTATTCTGGTAATAATCTTTCCCCTTTGACTCTCCTGGCTTTTCATCCTCCACAAATCTTTGAGTCCAGGTTTCCTTCCCCTTAATGCATCCCAAAAGCTGTGCACACCACGGTGTAGGTTCATAGGATCTGCAAATGATGAAAGTAACCATAGGTCTTTAAATGCAAAACAATCCTCATTTTTTGAGGGATTTGGGGTAATATTGCCCCAGATATTATACAGTAGAAATAACCTCAAGAAAGAAGTATTTATGTTCTCTGATTAGTATAACCCAAGTCATACAGCCAAGTCAATGATGACCACAGAGAAAGCAGGAATTTCTGAGGAGCTATTTTGGGAAGCAGGGATATGGAGAGAACAAAAAGAGAAGAAAAAGAAAACCATAATGCTGGAAAATCTGGAATCCTCAGATCAAAAGAGTTTTACAAATAGGAAGAAGTGATTTCATCCTCAGGTACTGTTTGAGCTCTTCCCTAGATCTCAAAGTGCAGAAAAACAGCAAACAGCTGTTCTCACAGGACAGAGTGAAAGGGAAATGAGTAATGACGAATGCTGCTGCTTAGCTACCCAGGGATGTTTGCCCCAGATAGCAAAAGCAGGAGTGCCCAGACTGGGACTCTGCAGCTGTTGACAAGGCTTGGCTCTGTCACGAGCTAGTGGACTTGTTTTAGGAGGTTGTTTGATGCAAGGGCCTCTCTTAGCAGGTGCAACAGATGCCCTATGCCTTGCTACATCCCACAGCCCACTTGCACCTTATGCCACTACAGTTTCCATATACTGTAATTGGCATTTTTCAGGTTCCTGAAAAAAATTGTCATATTCTACAACAAGGCTCTTAGAAAAAAAGCTTTCAACATCTTCAAATAATTCCACTCTGACTGAATACAAGCGAGAGGCTTGGATGTCAGTATTGTAATAAATACATGAACACAGCATGTCTACTGAATCTATATTAAATCTGTGGGTTTCTATCGCATTATGGCTTTTAATCACATTTTTACAATCACAGTCAAAATACACTCTCCATCCATTTATCTTCTTAATAATCAGCAATGCTCTTTTGTCTGCTGAAAGATCTTTGGTTTTGCCCATACAAGCCATGAAAGTGGAAAACATGATGCAACATGCTCTAAGCTCCTGATCGTTTCCATCTACACACTGAGCTCACATTGTTTGTACCTGCTGAAACTGCTCCAGCCCCAGACAAAATGAAATCATTAAGTATACTGACATTCATTAATACAAGAAAATTTTAAAACACAAGATATTCCACTATGTATTCTAAAAACTTCAGAGATCACAGATGAAACTTTGAAGGCACTGGAAAACAGCAGCTCTGCCTGAAGTTAGTCTAACAGTAATTACTCACTACCTTTGAAAGTAAGTCCTTAAAGTTGTTTCAAACAGTGTATAAAGTACATGATCTTCAACTGAGAGGAAGTGTGTATTTTTTTCATTTAATATAGTAAGTAATGACACTTTCAGCAGTTTTTAGTTGGTGGTACTTGAACTGTGATCTTTGATTTTTGTCCTAGAATTCCTCACATACCTTCTAAAGCCCCAGAAATCTTGGGTGAGCACATCACAGTCTTTTCTTTCCAATTAAAGTCCCTCTTCTTCAAACACCTTTCCATGTTTCTCTAGTTTAACACTGAGCTTGTTTCCCACAAACCATTATCCACAGAAATTTCTTTGTCTTCAGTTACAAAAACCTCATTCATCTCTCTTCAAACATTTTTAGACTTTCAGGTGCAGAATTCCAGGAAGTGCACAAGGTGTTTATCACTGGTTTTGTTCATCTTAAACTTAATTGCCTCTATGTGCAATTCTGTCCAAACCTAGTCAGATGCTCCTAAGTTAACTAGTCATATTTCATATCACAATGTTAAGTATAAAAATAAAGTTTTAACTAAAATATAAATGTCATGGGATAAACATCTCCTGAAATGAGTATTTACCTCCACCAAGTACAGATCAGGTATGCAAAGCTGTTCACTGGGCCTGCACTGTCGACATCCAAGGTTAAGCAAGATGAATTCTACTGCCTCCACCACATTCTCGGTCCAGTCACTGGGGAAGTACTGCAGAGATACTTCCACATAACAGAGCATGCTACCTGACTAAAGGTTACCAATTAAACACACAGCCCTGGCAAGAATCAGAACAATTAGCAAAAACCAAGTGCATAGACTCACCAACCCGAAAAACACGGAAGGAGAATGATACAGATGACTGCTCCCACAGATGAATGCAAAACCTACTAAACAGGTGTAGGAAACTCCCTAGAAAACTGCAGACTGAGGGGTTACCTAAAGGTTATAAGACTTCAGAGGAAGAATTAAGGGACTGTGTAAAATTTATTAGAGGATTGTTTTTGTTGTGGATCGCAGCAGTGTGCCAAACTTCCTCTAGGATGTTTAAGATAACCACCAGAAGTGTGTAAAGGGAGTGACTATGGTAGACTGGAGGGAAAGAGGCATAGTAAAACCAAGGACAAAGAAGATAAAGGGGACCAGTCCCATGCAGTCAGTTTAGCAATGACCCTGCACTGCTGCAGTCCATCCCATATTATTATTGCACCCTATTTCTAACTAGTTTTGTGTGCATGAACCTGTCCAAGCTAGCAATTCTGAAGTGGGACTAGCCCACAAGCAGGACAAGAGGAGTACGAGCCATTGGAGCAGGCCCACATGTCTGAGGCTCCTGGAAGGGGCCTGCAAAGGGGAAACAGGGGCAGGATGCCAAGGCAGCTGCCAGAGCCCCAGTGCAGCTGTGTGCACACCCAGAGGTGGGGCCCAGCTGGGCAGGGAGGAGTGGAGCAGCAGCACCCAGCACAGCCTCTGTTTGCACAGGTGCCAACACAGGCACCGCACTCTGCCCCTGGGCATTTGTGGCTGGCAGTGTTTTTGTTTGTATGGTGTGCAGGTGTGCACACAGGTATTGTTTGATATTGTTACAAGCTTGATGACACAGGAATCACAACAGCCTGGGCTCCCTTTGGCTTGGGAGGGAAAAAAACCCCCTCATCCCAAAAGCCAGTGGATTCTGCTACCATGAGCAAAGTGAAGAAGGGCCACATAGATCCTGACAAAAAACCCTCCTGTTGCAATTTTCAGTTGGTCTAAAAGGTTTATGTAGTTCCACATACCTGAGTGGTCATTTAGTTTGTTTTAGGTACCTGTAACACGTGGAGAGTAAAAGAAATTACTTTATTCAAATATCTGTTTCATTACATAGTCTGGCTATGATAAAATAGAAATAAAACATTGATGACTCTATAGCTGCTGTATTATGAAACAGTTAAACTCACCAAGGCTATGAATACTGTTTTAAGTCTTTATGAAACAAAGAAATTATTTTCTTTCAAACCACTCCTTAAGTATCTCCCCAAAGAAAGAACATATACAGAGAGTTTTTGGATTTTTTTAATCAGCAAGTCTGTAGGCAATGTATCAGTTAAGAAAATAATTTATCATCTTCCTTTATTTCTTTAAACAACAACGAAATTTTCAAGGGAAACATTACCAGTGTCCTTAGCTTTTCAGAATTTTATGTGGTACTAAGGATTTTATTCTGCATACACTTGGGTACACATACATGGAGATGCATGTATCCATAGTCTTTTTACATATAATAATTTTGAAAACTCTAGGTAACTCCATTTAGGTGATTAAGATGAAGTCTGATTATACCTCTCAAATCACTAAAGGGGAAAAATAATAAACCCCCCTGCTAAATAAAAATTGATTAAGGGCTCCAGCTCCTTTATTTTAATTTCTAAACCATTTCAGCAATGGCCTGTAACAGACTGACATGAGCACTTCTTGCAAGCACAGCGACCACCTGGCAACTACTACACTTAAAGAAATGTATCTGAGTGTTGTGGCATTATGTACTTTAGGTGGACGACCACAAAAAGCATCAGAGGGTTTCCAAAAGGGATATATCAACAACAGCTAGCCCAACATGTACAAATCCATGGCCAGGGATCCTATGAACTGACAGACTCCAACAGCCACCTGCAAAATTCCAAATTATTAATTTCCAAGCCCCAGCTTGGAAAGCACCAGCTCAGACCTACATTGATTTAACAACTAGCATGTTTCCAGAAGTCACAGCAAGACCTGACTTTGGAAAACAGACTTTTTCCTAGAATGCTAAGAGGGTCCCCACTGGATGCCAAGACCAATCTCCATGTAAAACTACATCCTAAGATTTTGGCAAAGGACCAAAGTCCTTTAACCAAGTGCACAGACTCTAGAGTTGCCTCCTAACATTAAAATTCCTTTTTTTCAGCACAGTTACAGTATTTGTAGCAATTTTTATCCAACTCCGATCCTTTGAGTTGCATCACTTAGGTCCTCTCTGAAAGCAGCAGTTCACAAAGGTCTTAGAACATGAGGAGATCCTTTGGGCACAGCTCACGATGGCTCCACACCAATATCACACCATAACCCAGCCAACTTCAGAACTGAAAGCTCTCGTTACGTTCAGAGCTCTGCACCAAAGCTAATCAATCCCAAGCAGCAGGGCTTGTTCACACCAGAGGTTACCATGACTCAACAAATCAATCATCAACAACTTCAACTCATGCAAAACTGACAAGGCTGAACATTTTTAATCACATTTCAGGAGATTAGTCTGGTTTTGCAAATCATGCAAGACTTGACTACAGCTGTGTCACAAGCCATATTTTGGACTGCATATTCTCCCTCAATTTTTCCAGTATTTCAGGAAGAAAATAAACTGTATTTGGCACAGAGTGCACTGTATTAGTACAACAGGCACACAGCCAGCATCAGCCTATTTCCTGATCTGTTCCACTTCTTCTCATCATCCTACTTATAGCTCTTCAGATCGGCTTCTCTTCCTGCATCACCCCATAAAGGTAAGTGATCCAGAGAGTCAGATACATTATGGCCTCTTATCACCAAAGAGCCATAATTTTGCCATGATGATTCAGGAATCTTACCCAAACAGTACTGCAAGAGACAAGTTAAAGAGTAAGAACCAGAAATGCATATGGATTAATGTCAGCAGATACATTAAACAGGATACTATGTGAAGGCAAATGCTCAAAGTGTTCAATTTCCAGATTAAAAAAAAAAAAGTATTAAGTTTACTCTAATTGAGTTCATCCTTTTTTTTTTTTGGTGCATAAGCTCAGGGCAAGGGGAGTGTCATTACAGACTGTAGTATTAAGACAAAAAAAGATCTTTTTGTACAGATGATGTTAAGCAACATTACAGTTATTACATATCTTGTATCTCTCTTCAGTCTAGACAGCCTAGTTTAATTCCAGCACAGTTTTCTGCTCACTGTGGTAGCTTCAGTAAAAGGCTGTTTATCCCACTGGAAGAGAAGCAGGGTGTTTCCTAGGCAAACTGTAGAGGAACTTTGGGCTACAGAGACCTTGTGAAATGTGAAACTTCCATTTTTCTTCTATAAACATAAAATAGAAAGCTTATAATAAATCTCATCCAAAGGAATTTCTGTGGTTTGTAAAATTTATGTCATTTTTAACGCAGATTTTGCAAGTTCTAAAGAGAAAACATTACTCAACCAAGCAATTATCAATATTAGCAACTTAACAGTCTGAAGTTTGGTCAAGTTATATAATAGTTAAGAAGACAGAGCAAAATTATAAATATGTTTACAGATGTTTGAAAATCCTGTTGAATTTCTTTTTGGATAAAAGAAAAATAATATATTGTACTGTAAGGAGTATAATGCAGATATTTGGAATAATCAAAATCTAGTCCACTGCTTAAGGTCACTTTATTAAATTTGTTTAAATAAAAATTATAAAAAAAGACAGCACAAGGACAATAATTTTTGTAACTCTGTTTGGAGCAGTTTTTTTTTTTGCTTTGACAAATATTCACCTATTTCATCCTTTTTTTGAAGTAACAGAACTGGAATTACATATATTCTCCACCAAGTTATCTGCTTGTATCAAAAGGGTCAAACTCCACTGCAATACGCAGTGTTGGGCCAATAACATCAGACAAGTGGAAAGATTATAGGGGAATTCTCATAACTACACAAAGCAGATGATGACTTGAGAAGTCAGAGGATGAACAAACTTGAAAGAAAAGTCATTGTTTCTGGAACCATATGCTGTCTTACCAAAGTCCATCAAATTTTGTACAGTGTATTCTTTTAATAGCGACGCTTTTCTTTCGTTGTGAGGTTTTGTACATGTGAAAACAATTATTTCACTACTGCCACAATATGCTTCTTCCTCTCTGGCACAAGTGGCACAGATCCTGGCTTGCTGTGCTTACGACGATTCAGTTCCCTAGAAACAAAACAGAAAAATGAAACTCAGTAGTCAGCACAAACGTTTAAGAAATACTGTCTTCCTCCTCAAGCTACTAATGGAGTTATCCTACAAAGAAATGAAAAAAGTTAAGAATTGCTCTGTTTTGAATAACCAAAAGCCATACACTCCTTTGGGAAGAAGGACCATCCCTTTTGAAAGTAACTTTAAAGTTGGCTAATCTAGAAAGGTTTCAAATGAGCCTTTCCCTGGGAGCTCAGCTTGGTTTTCATGTCAACAGGATCAGCTGCTCAAGCTTGGGGAGATTTCTAGCTAATAAAGGTGACTAAGACCCACCACTTTACTGTTAATTCAATGGCTACAGCAAAGTATGCCACCTCCTACTCCTAGAAATTCCAATATGGCAATGATCCAGGTAGCATAAAACATTCATCCTGGAATCTGGCATTATCAAAAAAACCAAAACCACAAACCCACAAAAAACCAAATGGAAACCCAAAAACCCATGACACACCCCAAAACAGCCCATCCTATTTCCTTTGCAATGGGGCATCATGTCATGCCTAACTAAGCACTGTGGCTCTTTCCAACATGGGATCTGTTGCCATGTCTCCACTGCACTTTTGGGAGGCAGCCAGTCCTCCCTGACACTGGCACTCATCTGCGTTTTCCTCCTGATCAATCCAGCAGCTGATCACTCGTTCAGACCTCCAGAGGAGCGCTATGGCTCCCATGCACAGCTGCCACAGCAGCACTGCAGCGATGCATTTCACTGAGAGAGGGGGAGAGAAAGAGCCAGAGGAGCAGAGGAGGAACACGCACTTGCGCCGGCGAGCCTCCCTCATGATGCGCTGCTCCTTGATTTGGCAGTAAATGCTCTTGGGCAAGTGTCGGTGCTGAGCTATGCGCCGGATCTGGGGGTGAAACTGGAACTTCTCCTTCAGCTTCTGATTGTAATTCATGGCTGCCTTCTCTCGGGGTGCAAGCTACAGGGAAAATGACACAGACAAGCACATTATAAAAGAGCAGGGATTTAACTGTCAATCTCCTCTGCAAAACACAATTCTTACTTTTCATTCAAATGGCTTACTCCTAGCAAATTGCTTCAGAATAAGGGTAGGTAAGTGTTAAAGTACCTAGAATTCCAACAATATCCCAATGCCCAAACAGAAAATGTTATCATTTTAAAGCTGAGTGAAACAACCAAATTTAATTCCGAAGAATCAGATTTTAATGTGCTGTAGAGCGACAAATGAGAACATAAATAGCTGACAGTAAACACTCTGAATAGTCTTTCCTAAACTCTGATGATGATCAACTTTTCCTGTATAACAAAGATTTCCAGGCATTTTCATCACTAGCCAGTGTAATTATAAATGCTACAGAGGAACTGCCTTCATGAACAGCTCTTCAGGTGGCCTAAATCATACTCAGCACCACGATCCCTTTGGAAGCACAAAGTTCCAACTTTCATCAAGAGTTAAAAAAGTCTTAGTATCACAAACACATGAAATACAAGTGATCTGGTATTGCCACAAAAGACCAATTTTTAATTCATGTTCAAAATTCTGTCCAAGGCACTGTTAACAACACTGAAAGTAAGAAACACCTTCTCCTGACAGCCAGTCTACAGAAGATGTTTTTTCCAATTAGGCTTTTTTCCTTTGGTCCTAATGTTTATTTATCAAAAGGAAAAAAAAATGTGTTTCCTGTGATTTTGTTTAAAGCATGCATTGCTTCATGAGGAATAGTAATCTCTATGTATTTTGGATTTGCTTGGATCTTTGGGAATTTCAGCTGCATTTCAGTCTAGTGAGTTTCCATATAAATATAAAATCTGTTAGTATTAAATATGTGATGATGATAATCCCATCCTCTTTCTCCCTACCCTCTTGCACAAACTCTGTAACTCCAATATTTCAGACATCTCAAAAACCCTTCATTTTTTGAATTAAAGCATGGCACCAGTCTTTTGCCACCCCACATTCATGTCACACTACTATCTCCACCTTAAATATTAAAAGTAATCAGGCAACTTCTATTTATTCAGCCTTGTAAATGACTCAGTGTCACTAACATCTCACTTTCAAGAAAAGGCAGAAAATGATGCTAACAAAAAAAAAAGCATTAACAAAACCAACGACTTTATTACACACACACAGTTGGAAATTCCACTTACAATATCATGATACGTGTCTTCCCTCCCTTGAAATCAGCAATTGACTATTCTCCACTCTGGAGGCCACTTTTGTGTATGACAAAAGTGGTAGAAGTTCTCATGAATTCTGAATAAATAAATATCACACTCAGATGATTTTGGTCCAGAATACCATAAATGGTCCAAAAACAAGTATTGCTAAAAATTACCACAAAGGAGCTTCCGATTTGGGGCAATAAAGAAACCAAGTACCAGACACAGAGTTGGCTCAAAAAATTCTTATTCAGACATCAGAGATACATGATGCTCTTAACTTGCTTCTCCACACCCTCTTGTTCATAAAATCCAAATCCTTCTGCTTTACTTACATTCACTGTGGCCTCTAAAATGGAATTAATTTTACAGTCTTAGCCCACTCAAGCTACCCTCCCCCTTTTACTGAAATTCCTTCTTGTGAGCCAGCTTGTGAATAGCTGGTTCACTCTCAGTAAATCCCAGGTGTTCCCACTTTGCAGAAAACTGCCAACATAATCCAAATTAAAGAGCTTTATTTTAATTAAATGCAATGATTTTCCTTTAATTTTAGAAGAGCAAATTGCTGCCGATTTAATATAACCTTGATGATTCTACAGACAAGAGGTGAATCTGTAAATTAAAGATACATCCAGGACATCTTATTTAAAACATTAATATAGATTAAGAGGTGGTGGAGCCTGTCTGCACTTTTATGGGTAATTGGTATAGGGAAAGGCTCACAGCTGGTGACTGTGCACCCAACAGCCGATGTGGATGCCAGCAGCCACTACACCGGGCTGTGCTGAGGGCACTCTCACCCACACGACGGTAGCAGAACATTCTGCAGCTGGGACAGGTTTCCTGCATGAGAGACAGCAGGCAGCTAAGAAAGCACACTGCAATTTTGCACTGAATTCCAACTCTCTTGCAAGTCACTTTACAAAGGTCAGGGTCAACAGCTCAAGAGAACGGTGTCGGTTCCCATTCTGCTTTGGGCTGGAGAAGATGCACAGCATGATTTGCAGGATTAGAGATTTCATTTATAGGGACTAGAACACTCTCCAATTTAATATATATATAATAAATTAGGATTTACGTGACATCATGAGGGGGAGACATGGATTAAGGTGACATATGACTGTTTTCTGGTATGTTCAAATAATGAATGTGCAATTTCTTTCCTACCCGAGGAAAATGAAGATTATGTGGTAGAAACAGCTGATTTGTGTCACCACCACAGAAGGACTTCACAGCAAAAACTTAGGGTGAAAAAAGGGGTAAAAGAACTCTTTAAAAGCAACCAAGTTGTCAGCAATAGGAAAATGCCTCCTTGAGGAAAGGAAACTGCCCATGTCTCTTCTCCATCCTCCTGATGACACAGACTGCTGATTTTTCCATCTAAGCAGAAGGAAAGTAAGCATTTTTGCAGAGCCCTGATTAGAAGCTAAAACCACCCTTAAAAAAATTCTCCTCTTCAAGAGAGCTGTATTTAAAACTCCACACTATTAAGACTTCTGTAATTCAACATGAGAATATGAAATGAATGTTTATCTGTCCTCTTCAGGTTGCCCTTCTAGGTTAGGGCAGGCAAGAGCATAGATGCAATATATTTTTAGAATCCAGCTATATCTCAGCAGTTTCCTACACCATAGCTTTTCTTTATTTATTTTTCTATTGCTCTGCTGAAAACACCTTTCCATATTTATTGCCATGAGGTTCATTATTAATTCTTTCCTGGACCAAAAATTTTGATCTTTTTACAACTAAATGGATGACAAAAGCAAAAAAACCAGAAAGGAAATGTATGGCAATGTGGATGTTAAGAGCATAAAATAATAGGTACAGGGCTGAAGTTACAGGTGCACTGAATCACAAGCCAAAAATCCCTATGAAAAGGATGCCACGACCCACAGATTCTGGTACAGCTTGTTATAAGCATTATCTCAGAAAATGGAATCACATACTAGAAACAGATTGAAAGGATAAACAATTGCTTGAGACAGTTTTGATGTGCTCCAGCTTTGCTTGATCGAAACTAAGATTTCTAACAGCACTTTCTCCAATCTCTACTAGCCCACACTCAACATCTGGTACTTCTGCTTTTTTTAAGAAAGCAGTAAACCTGTGCTCCACTACTGTTGGTGTTAGACACACAAGGACACAAACAGACACACTTCTGAAGAGAAGGCTAAAAACTATTTATTACAACATCTGACTCCATATTTATAGTATTTCTACACAGACCAGGGATTGGAGGAGAAGGTTGACACCTCTCCCATCCCATTGGTCAAGACAACTGCCCATCAGTTGTTTTTCACTCCAAGAGAAAGTCTGCAAACAACCTCGTCTTAACATAAACATGTTCTAATTGTAACACCCCTGTGTGAGAAAGAACAAAGAACTATGAAAACATCAAGTTAGAAAGTGAATCAGAAAAACTGAAAAATCAGGGTGACACACTACTGTTCACTTACTCATCAGTACTTACACTAAAATTCCAAGCACACTAACCCACTGCTCTGTTCTAATTCATAAAAGTAACAGAGACAAGATTTTGCAGCTGTTATTCATAGAAGTAATGTTACTGAGAATTTACACTCTAAGAAGTGCAGTTTCTTTTTTAATGTGGCAGTAAACTGAAGAGCAATACAGTTTTTACAAGTTTTACTGATGGTTCATTACTTTCAGTACAATTCAGAAAAACCTAGTCTATCTCTTTCTTTCTATCAGTTACACCAATTGTACACTATTAACTGAAATCTGCTCTATTACTGCTGCTCTTTCAGCCTTTCCACTCAGACCAGGCCCTATTTTCCTCCTCAAAAATAAAAATCATTTACCTTTTCATAAATCCCAAACTTCTTCAAAAGCAGAGGTAAAAAAACATTGAACATATGCAACAAGCCATGTTTTACATATTTGAACAGTCTAGAGTTTCTCAAGTCTTAACTGAGTCTTTTGCTTCTGGGCATGCAGAGATAGATGTTCACTGCTTTAAAACTAACACCTATTTAATAATACATACTTATCAATTAATGAAAATTTATTAAAAAGCTACCTGTAGAAAATTATTTTGAAGCAACCTCTGCAGTAGCTCCAACACAGATACTTGGGTTTTGTTACCCCTACATAAAACCTGTGCAGGCTTAATTGTCAGTGGAGCAGAGACACAAGATGCCTCTGGCTCCTCCAGAGACTTTTCTTCTTTCTTTCATGTTTCACTGATTTTGAATAATGAGTGCAGTGCCAAATACATTAAAACCCAAAAGAAACATGCATGTCAGAAGTGATGACTGCTCGGGTAGCTATGGTTCAGAAAGTACAACTTTCCAACTGGATAAATGTTCACCAGCCACAACATGAGTACTACATATTCACTATAACTTCAGCTTCTGAACTCAGTAATGCAAAATAACAACTAAGTACTCACCAAAGAGAAAAAAAAAAAGGTTTTGATTATTCATTTTCTTTCTCTTTCAGGATGTTGATTTCTACCTAACCCCAGCACAAAAATATCCATCTTAAAATACAATGTATTGCAAGATTTTAGCATTATATCAGAAATACAGTGACCTTTGGATGAGTCATTCAATCAAATCTCCTCAGCAAAGAAAAACAGCAGACCAAGCAACTAAGCATTTAAGACATATTTTGACACTTCTGACAGAATTACTGAATGTTTAGCTTTGAATATTCAAAATATTCAAAAAATAGCCACAGACAGTGGAAGAACTGGACATTTATAAAATAAGCAAGCATATGTCTGTGAAGATAAGAACACCAATACTAAAAAAGAGGCAAATACTAAAGAAAATCAGTGGAACCTGCTAAATAGCCATTAACAATTGCATTGTTAAGAATCACAGGAACTACCAGGCTGGATCAAACAGGGATTAATTAGCACAGTTGCCTGAATCCAAGCAACATTCCCAAGATATATCCAAGACCATGATAAGCCATGAGGACTCCTGAGTCCTATTACCTACAATTGCTCTCTAAACATCTGAAAAATAAAACTTCATAGTGCTTCTAAAAATTTTTAAAAACTAGCCACTTCAGACAGCTTCAAGTTCTGTATCTTGCTAAATTCACGGCTTCAACACCATGCTTGAATATATTCCCACATAAGACACAGGGATGTGAAACATTCTCATTATAATGTAATTCTTCACAAGTTCATCTCTGTCCTGTGAACACAACTTTTCTACATAAAACACTTTGTCCCTTTTAAGTTCTTCCTGTATTTCTGAATTGTTTCACCACCTTAAGATGACTTTTGACGTTGCAAGGTGGTTTTTTTTTAAGATAAAATGATAAATTATGGGAGGATTTTCACTTCTGACAATTAAAAAAAAAACAACCAACAAAAAAAAAATACCCCGAAGAATAACTCAAAAACAGGGGGGAAAAAACATCAAATAATAAACCACATGTTGACCTGTGTCATAAATAGTTACTGATTGGGTTCTCTTGGAGCCAACAGCCCAAGTGCTGTGACAGAAACACACACCCTTCCACAGGCTACAGAAGCTTCACTGGAACAATCCCATAATGTGGGCACAGCCTCCAAGGGGCACACCAAGCACCAGCACTGTGCCCACAGAGACAAACAACACAGGCATTTTGTGTAGGATTCCTGTCAGGTCAAGGAACACAAGAGTAATAATGTGCAGACCACATCCAATACCCAGCGGTCACAACTACGTAGTGCCTTTTTTTAGGCCCATCCATGGCCAGTTTTCACTGATGCAAATACTACAGAAAACAGCAGAATGTAATGTACCAGTCTACGTTGTGAACATTTAAACAATAGCTAAATTGACCTGTTGGTATTCAATATTTCTGCAATGCAGGAGTAGCTGTGTTTGCCTATTACTTCCCAGAGTTAATTATCCTTACTCTTTCACAAGAAGAGGACCCAATGCCATGCAGTAGTCAATATAGTGAACTTTAGTTCACATCTGAAAATATTAGGAACCCTTCTACATGAAAATGGTATTTGTGACATTCTTTTTACCCACTTGTCCTTCACACAAGGGCTCAGCATAAAGATGAATGTCAAAAATACCAGACAATTCTGTTACAGAACAGCATCTTAGAGAGAAACATCATGATCTCTTGCTAAAAATCTTGTGAGCAAATGGAGAAAGTTTCAGTTAATATCATAAAAACAGGTGAAAAGGGTGTTGCCACGAGCATACAGATATAACAGAAGGAAAACAGACAATATTTCTACCCAACACTGCACTATCTAAACAAATTCAACACGAACCTTAAATACAACAGTAAAGTCTCTAATGAGCTTTGTAGAATCTCCAAAATTAGCAACTATGGAACTGATATTTAGGTGTTTGACCACAGCACTACATGGGAAAATCCCAATAATAAATGCAGAAGAGCAGGGGAGACAAAAAAAAGTATCCTTTAAAAAACTAAAATTAAAAAATTCAACCTCAACAGTCATTTGTAATCACAATTACTGCAGAGACCACAAAGCTGTGGGGTTTTATCTACTACTCTATAGCAAAACAGAACACTAACAGGACTTCCCAATAACTATGGTGGGCCATGGCTACAGATATACATGTTATTTTAACTGTGCTTCTCCATATCCAGTGCTCCAGAGTGCACAGCAGTCCATGAATTACCCTGTTTCCAGTGCAGCCCTAAGCACTCCTTCACTGCCTTCACCTGCCACGTCTCCCAGCCCTGCTTCACTTCCCTCCTTCAGATACTTCAAGCTGATGGAGCTTCAGGTAATCACCAGCAGTCCTAGACATATGTCTGCAACAGATCCTGCATCTCAGCTGTACCACATTCTCCCCTGAATCACAGCTTCCCTTTCCTCTCCCCACAGCCTTTCACAAGATCAGGCAAAAATTCCCCCAGCCAATGTGGAGAATGTAAGCACCTCCAAAACACCATAACAATATAAAGCTACATAAAGGCATTACTCCCAGCAAACAAAGTGCCATATTCATTCCCCAAAGTCACTCAGTACTTTGACACAACAGTGCAGATGAATCTAAGCAACTGCTAACTGAAAGGGGACATTTGGGCTTCGTCTGAACATAAACATTTGAACAAGTATAACTGAAAAGACTTATCTAATGAGGCTGGTGCTTGTTCACACTAGGAACACCTCAACCAAACAGACTTACATTGAATTAAGAGGACTTCAGATACACGCTAGTTGGTATCTGAGAGTTATACAGGTTAACAACAACCTCGGTGTCAAACTGCACATCAGTGCACACAGTCTACTCTACAACACATATCCTTATCACAGCATGATTTTGGTTTTGTTTTTAACAAACAATCTGCATGAATGAACACGAATTAATCATGAGCCAGTCAAAATCTTTAAAAGCAGCAACTCTGAACTTCAATAGAACTATTTAAGTATGGCTAAACAGAATTTATTACCTTTTTCCCAGTAGTAAAGGATGAATTCTAACCATTCAAACACAGGTAAAAAATTCAAGTCTAGTTTAGATAAAACTGATGATTATCATTAACATCAAGCAAGACCAAAAAAAGTCATCTTGTGTAGCAATAATGAGGCATGTCATTTTATTATTATTATTATTATTATAAGCTGCAGTAAATGCAATAAGCTATACTGCACATGTCAATATGCAAATTAGACACAAATGTCCAACTATATTTTTACAGCTTCCCTACATAAACAAGTTCTTAAAAGTCGAAGAGGCTAACTGGTTTTAATAATAACAAAATCACCCAAACATCTGGTGATAACAAAAAGCAAAATGCAACTCTTACCACTCCCAGTTTTTCAGAAGCATTAGCTTTCCACAGGCGAATATTCATCTCGTCTGAGCCACACAGAATGTATTTGTTATCTGAAGTCCATTTCACAGTGATGACGTGCTGCATCCGTTTGGTATGATAAACTTCCCTAGAGCAAAGAGAAACATTCTTAAATGATCTATCATCACTTTTCTTACCATTACCTTTCAAATAGCAGAAAGCATTCTGTTCAAGGCAATTTTCTTTTTTTTTACATTTTATTGCTGTTGTTTTAAAAAAAATCTGACTTTTTTAAACATTGTGCTGATCCTATCTTTCTATAGATAGAGATACAAAGGAAGTGTCATAGACTGATTGATAAAGGTCCACCTAGGATAAGATGCTTTTTAAGTAAGAGATTCCACAGAAATTATAGTTAAGAGTTAAATAATAACTCTTTTTGCAAAACATGCTAAGGGTATACAGTCTGAAATGCATACTGTTCCTGAAATAATTTTGATTATTGAGAGTATTACAGAATGGGAATGCAGAAAAATAGCCAAACAGCAAAGAAACACCTCCCAGCTGTCCATTTATGATACAGCAATGGATCTGCTACTCTTCATTGTGATGTCCCTCCTTTACCCAAAAATGGACTCCATTTGTTTTTTAATTTCTGCTGATCAGACTCCTGCTCAAGAAGTGCTGCTGAAAAATGTTTCTGCATGCTACATTTAAACCAATATTTAAGTTAAGCTCTTGTCTAATTTTCATTAAGTATGTAACAAACAAGCCTATTCTTTTATTTCTGCTATAGAAATAAAGGACTAAATACACCTTTTTGAGAATTTTAGCTATTTACTAGCATTCTGAAAAGAAGGAAAAAGTAAAGTCTATTTATTGTCTACCAACAGCCACTACTTTGATGCATCAGTCATGCACTACAGCTTATTCTCTTTCTTCCACTCAGTTATTTTTGCAAGGAAAACCCAAGTAATAATGTAAAAGAAACAGGAAAACAACATCTATTCAAGTGTTGTGGAGAAACTAGACTGAGGTTGGGCTGAAGTGGTTGTGAGAAAAATAAAAGTAACCTATATATCAGAATAAATAAGCTTTAATAAGCTTTATCACCTCTTTTAATTCACCAGCAAGCAATACTCTGTAAGAATAACTATGTGGAAGACCAAGCACAAATACCATCATAAAACATTAATAGTCACATCAGCTTTTCACTGTTTAATGGCATGTGGGCACATCTGCACTTTCACAAGAATTTCTGTGTGTACTTTCCTTTTACTACATGACTCAGTAACAAAGCTTTTCTTCACTCACTTTTGGGGAACCAAAGTCCTTTTCCTCTCCATTTAAATTTAAAGCCTTTGGCTATCCTTTGGCTGTCATCACAAGGTATTAAATATCATTTTTCAGGGACAGGAAAAACAGAAAACACATCCAAATAACCTGGATCTGTCATTTAAAAGTTCACACAGAAATACAGTTCTGTTTACTAAGCATTTACTAAATTTAATCAACTTCATAATAAATCTTTTTTCTTAGGGCTAAACAATTTCATTATTTAAATTATCATTTTAAAATAAAATATAAAGCAATTGAAGTCAGGAGTTTTTCAGATTGGCAGGACACTAGAAGTAAAAACTAGAATAGCATCAGGATCCTTATTTACAGATATTTGCTCTCTCAGTTTTCCCAGTAGGATCAGATCCCCTATTTAAGAGACATTTCTCCATTCCATGAGATTTATGTAAACTGTGCAATTCTAAAGAAGCTCAGCTTCTAAAGAATTTTAAGTGTCCCAGAAAACTCTAACCTTACATGAGGCAAAATTTTTCATTTTTTAGGCTTCTACTTACTAGATTTATGGCTATAACACAAAGGGGGAAAAGTGGGGACAAAGAGAAAAACCCCTTCCACAGGCCTTGGCAACAATCTGCTAAAATGTGAGATAAAATGTGAAATAAAGCCTTTTACTGTTGTGTTATGGGGTCTGCAAACTTTTCCTCAGTGATGTGTGTTAACTTTACATAAAACCACTCCTGTGAACATAATGAATTCATACAAAGAAGCTGCTAACCACATTGTTTGATATTGCAAGTTAGAAAAAATACAAAAACAAATCTAAAAAGTAACTGCACTACCTAATTACGTTTAAAGGATTATTGCAAGACAAAAAGAATGTGAAAACCATCTGCATGTAAATAGCCCCTCCCACTCTTTAATGCAGCACAGGAGCACAAACAGTTACACAGCACGCACAATTTAATCAGTCAATAATAAAAAACTCCTTCACCAACCAGTATTTCAACATTTTCAACCTCCAACTACCTAGAACTGGACTTAGTAACAACCTTCTGGGGGGACAAGGTTGAAGAGTGGAAGTCAAGCAGAAGTAAAATAAAGGATATAGAAAAAGGAGGAAGAACTG
>VYXF01003035.1:998370-1012171 GCA_013397295.1 Polioptila caerulea
TGGGGACAAAGAGAAAAACCCCTTCCACAGGCCTTGGCAACAATCTGCTAAAATGTGAGATAAAATGTGAGATAAAATGTGAAATTAAGCCTTTTACTGTTGTGCTATAGGGTCTGCAAACTTTTCCTCAGTGATGTGTGTTAACTTTACATAAAACCACTCCTGTGAACATAATGGATTCATACAAAGAAGCTGCTAACCACATTGTTTGATATTGCAAGTTAGAAAAAATACAAAAACAAATCTAAAAAGTAACTGCACTACCTAATTACGTTTAAAGGATTATTGCAAGACAAAAAGAATGTGAAAACCATCTGCATGTAAATAGCCCCTCCCACTCTTTAATGCAGCACAGGAGCACAAACAGTTACACAGCACGCACAATTTAATCAGTCAATAATAAAAAACTCCTTCACCAACCAGTATTTCAACATTTTCAACCTCCAACTACCTAGAAGTGGACTTAGTAACAACCTTCTGGGGGGACAAGGTTGGAGAGCGGAAGTCAAGCAGAAGTAAAATAAAGTTAAGGATATAGAAAAAGGAGGAAGAACTGACAAGAAAGAATAATGAAGGCAGGTTTATGAAGATCAAATGATACCAGAAAGATCAGATAACTTACTTCAGTTTTCATCAAACTGAAAGAAAAACAAAAAATAACAGAGACACAGTAGATTCAATCTGAACTCAACAAAATATTTAATATACTGACTTATGAAACCTTCCATGAAAAACAAAATCTACGTGAATTGTATTCAAAGCACTGTATTACAAGTCAAAACCAGGTTAACAAAATATGAACAAAAGATAGTAATTGCAATGAAACACACCACAAAAGGGTCCCAAACTGATCCTCAGGAATTCATAGAGCTATCTATTTTACATAATGTCTTTAGTAATCATCCACATAGGATGAAGACAATTCCTAGGAAACCAAATGCTACAATGCAGTAATACACTGCAAACTTAAGTGGTGACAGAAACAGCATAAAGCAACCTAAAAACATTAAAGATGCATAGACAGAGAAATCCAGTGGGATTCACCATGGTAAAATACAAATTACATGAGCACAATAATCCACTCTAATTTTAATTCCATATTGTGGAAGTACTGCTACTTGTTAAGTAGTTCTACTCTTGATCTATACTCCACAATTAAGTCAACTACACAGCCTGTCAGCTTCAAGCTACTGACAGACTAAGATTTCAACACTCACAGGAGGCAAATGCTCCAATGAAGATGTTAATGAACAAATCTGTAATTCTGAGGATTTGATAGGAAGTCACTGGAATGAATGACAGCAAGAGAGAAAGGTACAAAACTACTCACCTGCTGTGACCTTTGTCTACCGGAAAAATGCGGATGGACTTATCAAAGCTGGCAGACACAAATTCTTTCCCAGTGGGTGAATAATCCACATCAAGAACAGCAGACACGTGATCCATATGCACCATCACAGGTGATTCAAGAAAGCGCATATCAAAAGTATATAAGCTTTAAAATAAATACATCAGGAGCTTAATATCGTAACAAGTCCTAAGTAAACAGTACATTTTACATAAAACATGCTTAAGGGTACAGCCATATTGCAGAGGGAACTCCTTAAAACAGCTCATAATACATGAAAAGAAGGAAAACAGCACTGTTTAGGGTTTGAAATAAGTTTGCTAATTAGAGGATTTAGTTATTGGATCAGGTTTCTTGCTCACAATCAAAGGACAGATAGGCTCCACTATTCCCTTCATCATCTGTTCATGGGTCACTGACTCCAAGCATCACACTGGCCTTCTTTACTCCATCTTCTGACAGAAGTATGCACCCCAAACTTGTAAAATGATCTCTGAATCATTACAGCAAGCCTATCAATTCTGAAAGGTTTCTAAATATTCCCTTACTGTGAACTCCTAGTAATTCAGAGTCTACTGTAAAGTTCCATTTGGTTGGCACCCTTTGTTACTGCCTAATTATCTTAGGCCAGACAAGTGCAAGGAAAGCTTGGTGCAGCAAGTCTAGGAGTGCAGGGAGAGCTTGGTCCTTACACATGGAGATGCTAGCACAGCAGAGCACACTATCTGTAGAAAAGCTTTATGTTAAAAGTAAATATCCAGCTGCTGGACCACAGCTGGTTTGCTCTTAAGGACATCAAAGCTCAGATAAGGCCTACTCCTTCTGAATAAAGGAACTAGGCATAATCACTGCATAGATCATCAAATAAGCATATGTGCTTTACAGACAATGCATTTATTGAAACCTGCTTAAAACATACTATTTAGTGGAACTATTATCTTAAAAAAAGTTAATTCATCAGGTTTCTCACCTTCCTTTCTGCACATGAATACATAACTGAACTAAAATACATCTTACTGAATACTATAATGGTAATTATTGCTTTTTCCTTCTAAATTCCCCAAGAGAAAGTATGCAGCATCTTTTTCAAAACTGCCACTCCATATAATCAGCAAATACTTGCATATGCATTGCTGATATGTGCATTTGCCTTTGCATACTAAATGCTTTAGGCTGCAAGAGGACAGTTGTCCCTGACAGCAACAGTTATAGTTTTTAGTTTAGCAAGAGGAAGAAAAAAAAAATTTAAAAATCCCAAACCAGCCAAAAAGCAAATTCATTATCAAAATCCCCAAATTTATATACAAACAGATCAGACAGTCTAATAGTTTTACTATACCATAAATACAAGAAAAACAGCACACTGAATATAATATCACTTCCAAGGTCTGAGCCAGATTCCATTTCCTTAGAAAAACAGCCTTAAGATAAGTGATAAAATTTCTATGTTCTAGAAGAAAACAGTGATCTATTGTTAGATCACTGACTTCCTGGAAAAAAGGATATGGAGCATATTTGCAATGGCCTAGTTTTGAAGAGACAGCTTTTTCAATATCAGATTAGCTGTTCACATGAATAGTATTGTTCAAAAGTAAAAAACTGCTCCAAGACATTGAAAGGATAAGCACTGCAGTCTCCAGAACTGTCTCACAAAAGACTAATTTATTTTTTTTATGAAATGTTCTCATCAAAATAGCTGATCAGTACAATGTGTTAAGCTTCACAAGAACTGGCAAGAAAATAAACACTTATTGCCTCAGACTGGACCAATAGCACTTAATTTCCAGGGCCAACTTCAAGTTACTCTTGCATTGGTTCAGCTGCATTTATTCTAAGTTACACCACTTTTTATGCTCCCCAAGTACTGAGACAGACAGAAAGAGGCAATCTAGTATCAATTCATATTTCTTAAAATCAGTATGTCTATAATTCTCTAGGTCATTAAGTGATTCAGATTTAGAGTCTTTTAAAAATTTATTTTAGCATGATCATAAATCACCAAGATACAGATGAAAAATATCACCTGTCCAGGATTATCAATAAGAAAGGTTACACTTACTTGTAATCTTCATTTGCTGCAGTAAAAATGAAAGCTTCCATAGGGTTCCAACACAGTGTATTTGTCCTCATGTTCAAGATAACCTGAAATATATTTACACATTGCTACCTTGTTATATGCAATAAAATACTCCCTGTAGTTCAAAACTTCCTACATACCTCTGAAGACAAGCACTTTGTAGATAGAGAACTATGGCAGAGGAATAGTACACGACAGAATGTTCCCTCAGCAGTGTTAGAAGTGAAACCCAAGAACCTCCTGTCCTTCATTACATGTTTACTGCTTTCGGCTACACAACAATTAAATTTTCCTCTGTAAATCACCTCAGAATCAAATTCTTCAAAGTGGTCATTTAACATGGCAACCTGCTAGTGATCAACAAGTAAATCTGGAACTTCCAAAAAATTTCACTTCTCAGTCCTATTTACAGGAACCTTTAGGTAAGTAATCTATAGACACACCTAATTAAACAGTTATTTCAAGGGACATGGCCATTAATTGATGGTGCGAACCAGCATTTGCAAAGCAATGGTAACATTTTTATGTTCTCCCAGTTATTACCCCTTCATTGTTTTATGTCTAAAACTGCAGTTCAGGAATTCTCCTGGCCAGTTGCCATTCCTTGCAGCAGTGCCAAGCAATGTACACAGAAGTTACTGTGTTGTCACCTACTCAGCACTATCCCTGTATCAGCAGTGAATCATTCCTCACACATTTATAAGATTTGCTTGCTGCTTGTAAGCATATGGCCAACAAAGAGGCCAGTTGGCTCTGAAGTGGGAGGAAGGCAGCTGATAACAGACTAATAAAACCCTTCTGCTTTGCTAACTGCAGACCACAAGAGGCATGAGCAGTATGTTGGATGTCCCCAGCTTGGGGGGCAGCTGGGCTCCTGTGGGACAAGGCAGGGCAGGGAGAAGTCACCTGACACACCAAACACAGCAGCCTTGGCTTCTGCCAGGTCTGAGAGGAACTTCCATTTATTTGAAGATAAGAACTACACATTGTGCCTGACACAAGGTGGATGTGTAATTACAGAGCAATTTATTAACAAACTGAACAACTCTAAACAGGATTTTCTACAATGCTCCAGGCCAGCTATAATCCTACTTAAAAATCCTGAAATTTGGGTATTTAATGCTATGGTACTCAAACCCCATTTTTGTTCTTAGCTTACTACACAAACACCACAAATTTACACACATATTTCAGAATATAGCTGTACAATTATAACCCCTACAGTAATGAACACAGTCTCAAAACAAGTTAATGGTGATGACTTTACTGAACACCCCTCCAAAAGACTGCAAATGAATGTGTGCCTATTCTTGTAATTCTCATTCTCCCTAAATCTGCATTTTCTAGGTGACACCATCCATCCTGTTCATTATAAAGTCTGTGCTGCAGAACACTGCTTATTTTCAGCAACTGCATGCAACCTGAACTGAATGTAAATCATCAGATCTCTAAAGTGATCTCTAGTTTAAAAAGTGGACACCAAAATGTCCTCTGTTCACACTAATGTGACAACTAGAATTGCTCAGATTTCAGTATTGTTCTAGGTATAAATCTTGCACAAAATTGGGAAGTTAACAATCAAGGACTGTTCTTTATTCCTTCCTGTACAAGTTTATCAGCCATTGCAAAGTGAGCACACAATTAATGTTAACCCACCATATGTATAAAAAGTACTTTAAATCATGTAACAAAATCACTTCAATATTGCCAAAAAATCCAGCTCTTTCAAAAGGAGTCAAGTTCTGTCATGTTCCAAATCTCTATTTTTTTCACCAAAATTTACAAGCATTCAGTTCATTTCAGCAGTGGCTTTTGGAACTAAAATAGTGCCTAAGAAATTAGATTGTCTCTACAGTTCTAGCATTAGGTTTAGTAACAACAATGTAAGGCAACCTGAGCTGTGATTTAAGTTGCTGTAAATACATTAATAATGGCATTTCAGAACTATCTAAACCCATACCAGAGCCATTTTTAATGCTATTTTCAATCTATTGTGTATCTTCTTATAGAATGGGTAACTTTAAGTCTTCATTAAGTCAAAATCGTGAAGTCTCTGAAGACTTGCTTCTCTGTGTTTAATTATTTTTACTGTGAACAATGAATGTCAGTCTGGAAATGTTGAGATTACTTTAACACAGAAACATTACCCAAATAATTAACCTGTCTTCCTTTGGTTGAGATGAACACCCAAGAATGTAAAAAGCAAGAGAAAACACAGTTCATTTCAGCTGGTTAAATGCTAAAGTCTGTCTTTAAAATACCCTAAGCTTTCCTGATCCCCCAGGTTGTACAAGAATGACTTTTAAAGTGTACCCACTCCTACCAGAACATTTTCCTCTTGTCTTTCAAGAGAATTGCTTTCATTCATCTTTCCTAGCTCTTTTTATACTAGTTCTTATTTTGAACCCAGGTAGCATCCCACTATCTCATCCCTCCCTTTTTAAAACTTAAGGCTTTGAAACCCACAGTCAGGACAAACAGGCAACAGAGCTACTGCTTCATGATGTGAGAAGCTGTACTCCAATTCCATTAATGAAGGGGCTCCCACTGAATTCCAACTGCTTTGCTGATCAAATCCCAGGAACGCAGCAGTGCCGGAATCCAGTGCCCATAAATAAGTCAAGTACCTCTAATAAGCAAAATTCTTCTCTTAGGAGTTCCAGAGCTCATAGCTCTCAATGCAGAAATGGCCATTTAACCCCTTCTCCACAGAAGAATCATCCCTATCCCAGGAGGAAACCCAGTACTGTGCCCATGGAAGCAAGGAGGGACTAACCAGTGTTTTATTCCTACAGCAGGAAACGCCCCTCAGCACGCTGCTTACATGAGATACACTGAGACAAACACGTGCACACACTCTACAATAATTCTATGCACATGTATGAACAGTCATATATTTAGCACATATACATATGCCAAAGTCTGTTAGATTCAAACATAGCTCACAAAGGATCAAACTGCATCCTTTGACCTTGTAACTGCAGCTCTACAGCACTGGCTGTGCTCATTTCAACATTCAGATCTTCAGCTAGCATCACTGACAAGATTTTATAATCACTGCCTCAGTGGCCCAAGTGAAACTTCACTAAAAGTTGTTAAGGCACAGGGAGAGAAAGAAATACTGTTATGCCTATAAATTCCTTTTTATAACTAAATACCATTTTAATGTTCTAGTGTGTATCAGCTTAATGACACTGCAGACAATATGTAACACAGGAGAACACTTGAGTGCATATTCACAAGTCAGAATATTGTATTTCAAGAAGAATATTGTTAAGGTTGGTCTAGGGCTCAGAACTACTGAACTTGATTGAGGTTTGACATGTGTATGAATTGCCAGCTTCTTATCAAAATAAATACAAATATTCTGTTAAATAGGAATCTTTACGTCATTGGTACTCTCCACATAGAAATACTAATTTTGATTACACTGCAAAGGATTTCTGAGTATCTATAGTAGGTGCACAGGCAAGGGTTTATCTCCCTTCGAAGGAGAAACACCTTTTCAAATACACAGCAAAGCTCTCCAGTGGTGAAGTTACCTTGTTTCCTTCTAGCAAGGAAGAGGAAAAAGAATTAAAAAAAAATAAATTACACATACATAGACAGAATGTAATACAGGAACATAAAGTTCTTCTTGTGAAATTGCTGTCAGGTCAGGCACTTGATCAAGAATTACAACAGAGCGAGCATGACAGCCTGTCTGAATGCAGAAAAAGCCCCTTCTAACTCTGCATTGTTTAAATCCCAACATTAATTCAAACTCAGAAGACTCAGACAATGAAAACTCAGTGAACTCGGAATTCAGAGCTTCCTGTTCTCTATTGTCATCAACAGTTACAGGCTATTAACATATTCAGTATGATTATTAGCACCAGTAATTAATCTTAAAAAGAAAAATATTACCTTCTTTAATGGAGTTGATTTTCTCATATCATATAGCACAATATTTCTGTCAGAAGCACAGCTTCCCAAAAGGTAAGTCTGAAAAAAAAAACCAAAAACCAATGAGTATGGTCTTTGAAATACTTCTGGACTGTGGCTAAAAGCTTACATCAGATACTTAAGCTATTTCACGAAGCTGCTAATGAGTTTCTTTTTCAGGCAAGGAAATGCATTCATCATTTTTTCTGTGCAGCTAATTACCCAGCACAAACATTTTAAATAGCTTTCCCTGTAAGATTCAGATTCCATGCAGTGCCCTCTATTTAAAAACTAATAGACAATTCCTCAAAACACTTTTTCTATGAGCATAGCCCAGTCAAGGGGTATAATAGGAACTGCTGTAAAAGATCAAATGCAATTGTCCTGCCCTGGAGAGGGTGAGAAGTCTCAGTCACAGGCAGAAGAATACTGGAACTGATGAACTGGCAGCTCCACAGCCACTTAACTGCTACACTGTATGACTGAGGTACCAGGGATGTATTGTTGTGGGCAGAATGGAGACTGCCCTGCTTTTGTTTTTCCTCTCCCACACTAACAGAGACAAAAAATAGGAAGACAAAATTTTATGGTACTACATCCCAAAATAATACTATCATCAATACCTATGTATACATCCCCCTACATATTCCAGTAAAACATAAAAATCTAAATTTGGAAAACAAAAAATTCAAGATGTCATAAACATAGTTTAGATCTCATACTGCTCAAGAAAAATACTAATTTCCAATATAAAACACAAGCATTACCTCAATGGGATTAAATTTTACACTGCTTATGCTATCAAAACCCCAATTCAGAGAACACTTGGGGCTTGTCCTTTGTTCATCCCAAATGTCCACTTGATGGCCACAGGTAGCAAAAACAGGTTCCTTCCAGTGGTGATCAATTCCTGTGTACACTGTCTTTAAGAAAAAAAAAAAAAAAATAAAAGCAAACATTTTAAACATTTTAAAACCCAACTGTACAAATAAATATTCAAGTGTCAGAAAAAAACCAACAAACTATTGTGTACAGAGTCTCACATGGTTTTACTCATTTATATTAGTGAAAATTAACTCACCAGTGCTAGCAGAAACTAAGCCTTATCAGATCTACCCCTTCCAGTAGGCAAGCTTTCTTGTTCATTTAAGGTGCATGTATTTATTTCTTGTTATTTTACAGTGGAGTTGGCACTAAAGGCATATTTACAAAATCCTGGCTGATTTTAAAACAAATTAAAATTTTAAGAGTGCAACTGTATTTCCAGTGGGGACTTGAATGGATTCCAGAGACATTGCAATAACTAAAAAGTTTCAAACTGTCTATTTGAAAAAAGTACTTAATATTTTTCCTAACATAAGCTTATCATAAATTCAAAGTGCCAAAATATATATTTTTAGACTGCTTTTGTCAGTAAGAAAGATGTAAAGTTAGTATTTTGAATTGAATGGCTGTGAGGTATTGGCATGAAAAGTTAAGTTATTTAATGTAGACTAAGCACTGACAACACACATCTGAAAAGACTACACGGAAATGTGACCAGTTTGCAGGAGAGGGATAATTAGTACAGACAGAGCTAAGCAGTCTCTGGGGGCATTGGAGGAGGCCTTTCTGGTTACACGTAAAGTAAGTGTAACAAAAACATGAAGATACTTTCAAAGTGGCATAATAAAATTTGATGTCATCAAATTGCAACCCATTATGATAACAGGTGATATCAAACTATTTCTCTCTCCTTCAAAAGCTAGATAAGAAATGATTCAAACTTAATTCAAAAGAAGAGGTTTGGGAAAGTCAAAACTCAGATTTACTACCTTTCCAAGAATTGTATGAATAGGTTCTTCTTCTTCTCCATATTCTGGGCTCTCCATTTTCCACTGCTTCACAGTTTTGTCATCGCCAACCTGGAAACATTGGACAAATCATGCACAGTTTTATGTAAATATATTCCCTTCCATTTTGCTAGATGTGCAATGAAATACAGGCACCCTTGCAAAAAAAAAAAAATATCCTGTGATGCACACAAATGTTTCCTCCTACCTGTTCACTGTTCCATTTTATACCTCCAAGCTACATATCAGCTCTTCTGGTCTTAATATGTTGTTAAACCAGACATGGTCTGGCTGGAGTGACCATTCTTCAGAGCAGCCCACCTGGCACTGTGTTTTTGATCTGTGGCTGAAGCAGTGCTGATACAGCACCCAAGCCCTGTGCCTGCTCAGTGCTGAAGCATTCCCCCTGCTCCACTCTGTCTCCATCATCTCTGCCTCACCCACCAGCAAGCAGGCTCGGGGTGGGCAGCAGACTGGGAGGGAACACGGGCATGACAGATGTCCTGAACTGGCCAAAGGAGTATTCCACAGCATGGAACAATGCTCTGCAATAAAAGCTGCAGTACTGGGAGCACAAAGAGGAGGCAGGGGCTGGCTCCACAGTGGCTGCTGCTCAGTTTGTCTGGGGATCTGTCCCAGGTTTCTGAGAGCAGGCGACTGATTCCCAGTTTGTCATTTGTTTCCCACCACCACCTTTCCTTCACCAATTCCACTGTCTACCTTGATCCACAAAGCTTTTCCAGTTTCCAAAATAGATAGCTGAATAGGAAAGAGGTGAGCTGGAATTATGGCTATTTTGTAAGGCTACATTTTGTGATTTTTAATCAACTGGCACCCTAAACAGCAAATTACCTTCTGGAAGTCACTTCGATGAGCCTGTAATCAGTTAAAAGGCACTTTCCAACTCAGTTGCTCTGGTTGCCCATTCCAAATTTTGTTCTACCTCTTGCACTAATGCCAGCACAAGCTTTTGCATGGCTGTGCAGTGACCTGGATCATGCAAACAGGCCTAAGAAATGTTAGCTTTACAAGTTTATCTTCCCCTTCCTGACTGCACAACTACTGTTTCTCCTCTCCCTCTCTCAATTCAATCTCCAGGCAGACGGATTGTCAAAAGGGGAGTAACTAACTTAGAGTCACTTAGGACTTTTTACTGTGACTTTCCCTATATCCTAACCACTGTCCCTTTGAGCTGGTATATACCTTAGAAAAAATAAATACACTGTAGTGAAAATGGCTCTTCTATGATCAGTTCAAACAAAGCACAACCTCAGGACACATCAGTTTTCAAAAGCAGTTCCTGTTGTGTTATCTTAGAACTATTTTAATGCCAACAGGAAGACATACTATTTCCAAGCAGTTTACATTCAACTGAATCTGTTGTGGTTTTTATGAATTAAAAAAGCTTTATTCACATGGAATAATCTTAAATTAATCAGATTATTTTTACTTATAGTATATGCAAATGGTCACTTTTTTACATGCTTTTACATCTTTCAATGAACATAATCCATTTACTACTTTAAAAAGAACTAGTTTACTCGAGTTTTAATTACATGACCATCTGATAGCTATTTTCTGGTATTTATCCCTTGGATGGTCTTGAATGACATCCATATCACAGCACCAGAAAAGATTTCATCATAACTAGAACTGCAGGGTTTAATAAGCATATCCATACAATATTTAAATATTCTATGGCAGAGAGCAAGTTTCTCAGTGGAGAACAGAGGTGAACAGGTACTCTGTGCAGCTGCACTGCTAAGGAGACACATCATACTTACAGTGAAGAATGAGGTACCACAGAAACGGGCACACATGCCTCGAACAAAGCCTTCATGGGCCTGTATGGTGCGGATACACTGTCGTTTGGTCAAGTTCCAAATTTTAACCTGATAAAAACAGCAGAGCAAATATTCTGTAAGCTTCCTACAGCCCACAGCTGCAGTTTGCCTTTTACAAGTACAAGAGATCACACACATTACCATGAAATGACAGAGTTGGCTTGGACACTGGTCAGATTTTATCATGTTAAAAACCTATTATTTTTTTTCTTGAAAAATAATTTTAAAAGTGAGGCTCTTTCATTCCTACTCAGATTCCTACCCTGATCCAAGCTGCATATTTTCTGCATTTTGCACTCCCCTATTTTTGAACTAGAATGCTTGCTAAAAAACAGCAGCAGTTATAAATTTAGTAAAAAAATACTCCTTTAAAGATAAAAGCATAAAGAAATTTGGAACCAACAGAATATTTTCAGTCCAGCTGCTGTACTACATTTTCTATAGATGTCCACTTCTCACAGAGGTTTTTGTTTCAAAGCTTTTGGGCTCATTAAAAAAAAAAAACCAAACCAAAAAACTCAAAGAAATGGAGGTCAGTTTTTTATATTTTTATGTATTTACAGTACCCAGTATTTTACTCACTCTATCAGTGGATAAGAAATCTGGCTAAACTTTCACAGAAATTTGTTCCACTTCTCTCTGAAAAGGTTAACCTCTCTTATACTCCTGCATGACATACACACTTTCTGTAAAAAGGGAAAAGCAACCAAATGCCCAGAAGACACCATTAAAGTATTCAAGTACTATCAAATGAGCAATATAAGGGTGAGAAAAGACAGGCAATTTTTTCTGCAACTAGTTCCAAATAAAGTTCTCCATCTGCACCTCTGGAATAGACAGAGGCCAGATGCACCCAAAGATCCATGATCCATGGCAAGCCCTCGCTGGAGCAGGCTCCTGGCAGGGACCTCTGGGCCCATGGAGAGAGGAGCCCACACTGGAGCAGGTTACCTAGGACTTGTGACCCTGTCAGGGATCCACACTGGAGCAGCCTGTTCTTGAAGGACTGCACAGTGTGGCACAGTCACCCACACAGCAGCAATTCCTGAAAAGCTGCAGCCTGTGGAAAGGACTCACATGGGAGAAGTTCATGGAGAACTGTCTCCCATGGGAGGAGTGGAGACAGTGAAGCAGTAAAGCAACTCCTCTCCCTGAGTAGAGGCAGGAACAACTTGTTATGAACTGACTGCAACTCCCTTCTCCTACTTCCCTCTGCTGCTGTGGGAGGAGAAGGGAGAGCCTGGGAAGGAGGGAGGGGCGGGGGGAAGGTAGTTTTAAGGTCTTATTTTATTTCTCATTATTCTGTTCTAAATTTAATTAATAACCCCAAGTTCGGTCTGTTTTGTCCTTGGTGGTAATAGGTGAGTGATCCCTCCCTGTCCTTATCTCAACCCACAAAACTTTCACTACTATTTATCTCCCCTGTACAGTGGCAGTTATAGAGCAGTAAGACATTTCACCTTTTGAGTGAGAATAAAGGTAATGTGCTGAATGAAGACATTAACATAAGGTGTGACAAAACCTTAACAACCAAAACCTTAACAACCAAACAAGCCCACAAAACAGAAAAAAGAAAACAAGGAAGAAAGGTATCTGCTTTGTTACAGTTTGTCAGCTTACCTCTCCATCACAAGCTCCAGACAGCACTGTAGATAAACTTTTTGGATGCTTGGCCATGCAATTAACTCCATCTCTGTGGCCATCAAGTGAACTAAGAAAGGGTTTAGCAAACACACGTTCCAGCTTTGTGGCATTCAGAGCTCTTACATACTCTCGTGCAACCTCAAATGGATGCAATGCAGGGTCATAGTTCCTTGGAACTGCAACAGAAAGAACACACATTAGAAACCCATGCTGCAGCAAGTCCAGAGAAGATATGATTGGAGGGATGGACTACCTCTCCCACGAGGAAAGGCTGTGAGAGCTGGGGTTGTTCACCCTGGGGAAGAGAAGGCTCAGGGCAGACCTCACTGTGGCCTTTCAGTACTTAAAGGAGGCTATGAGAAAGACGGGGACAGACTTTTTAGACGGTCTGTTACAATATGAAAAAGAGTAACAGTTTTAACCTTAAAAGAGGGTAAATCTAGTCTAGATAGGAGTAAGAGATGTTTTACAATGAGATGGCACATGGCACATGGCCCATCAAGGTGCCGAGCAGCCTGATCGAGGTGAAGATGACCCTGTTCACCAAAGGGCAGGGTGCGGGGCGTTGGACTAGATAACCTTTAGAGCTCCCTTCCTACCTACAACACTGTATTATTCTTTGTGTAAAATCAATGTAATTTTTAGCAGTTTTAACAATGAATGTGCAAGAATACACCAGGACTGAAACAGCATTAAGTGCATAAATTTGTAAAGGGTAACCTAGGAAACACTAAGCGCAATCTCGGGGTACCGGAACAGCGATCAAACCCCCAGCCCCGCGCTCCGGCTGAGCCGCCGCTTCCAGAGCAGGCCCTGCCTCCCCGAGCTGCGGCTCCCGGCAGGGCCCGGCCCCGGGGCACGGACAGGGAATTCTCCTGCGCAGAGAGCACCGCACGCAAATCCCCGCGGGGAGAGCTCCCGGCGCTCGGAAGGAGGGAAGCCCAAATGCCACCGCCCGAGCTCTCCGATTCTCGCTGCTAGCGGGCAGCGGCAGAGGGGCGGGGATCGGAGCGGGGCGCGGGCGAGCCCGAGCGCCTTCGGGCCTTCCTGCCGCCCTCCCCGCTGGGCCGCCGGCCCCATCCCTTCCGGGCGGGCTGTGCCGGGCTGTGCCGGGCTGTGCCGGGCCGGGCGG
>VYXF01003035.1:1012516-1022559 GCA_013397295.1 Polioptila caerulea
CGGGCCCGCCGCCCCGCGCTGAGGACGCGCCGGCGTGCCCGAGCTCGCCGGGCTCAGCGCGGGACCTGCCGGGCTCCCTGCGCAAAGCCCGCGCTGTTCCCGCCCCGTTCCCGCCCCGTGCGCGGCTGCGGTGCCGCCGGAGCAGCCCCACGGCTTGGGATGAACCGGCCGTGAGCCCAAAGGGACGGTCTCCGATTCTCTTCCCTGCTATCCCGAAGCTGCTTCTTGTCCCTTGTAGGGCCTGTGCCGTGTCCGGCGTGCCTGGCGCTGTGTCCAGGCAGGTGAGGGCTGGCCAGCCCCTTTCCCCTCCGGTGGCCGGCAGTGCCTGGCGCTGTGTCCGGGCAGGTGAGGGCTGGCCAGCCCCTTTCCCCTCCGGTGGCCGGCAGTGCCTGGCGCTGTGTCCGGGCAGGTGAGGGCTGGCCAGCCCCTTTCCCCTCCGGTGGCCGGCAGTGCCGCAGACACCGGGCACTGCCCGCTTTAACCGGCGGGGTGTCCCAAGCGCGCGTTCAAAGTTCACCTCTATGCCAAACATTCTCAACACTCAAAGCGTAGCGGTAGTTTTGGAATAACCTTGGTTGTTAACAATAGTGGCATTGTTTTTCAGAAAACTCTTAACTAGTTTGTTTTTCCACAGGGAAACGTAGCGACTTCTCTTGACTTTTCTGCTAATATGAAAAACTTGTCTGCCATTTATCATATTCTCTTTGAGAGAGGTTGAAACATTTTACTGTATCTTTGGATTATTTTCTTAAATAGATACATAAATGTTTTAAGATCTCAAAACGAAACTATCACAGAGACATTCCACAAAATTTAAAACATTGTATGCCCCAGTTGGGCACATCCTGGGCTGCATTAGGAAAAGCATAGCCAGCAGAAGGGCTCTTTTCTCTCTGTTTTCTATTTGTAAGGCTATGTCGGAAGTACTGTGTCTAGTTTGGGGCTCTCCAGGACAGGGAAGGGAGACAGTGACAGACTGGTGTGACTGCAGTGGAGGCCACCAGGCTGGTGATGGGGCTGGGGCACATGGCACAGAACAGGCTGGCAGAACAGGATCAGTTTGGCCTCAGAAAGGAAGGGCTGAGGGGAGCTAAAATTGCGGTCTATGAGTGTTTTTGGAAGACACAGAGAAGGTAAAGCCACATTCTTGGAGGTAGTTAGTAAGCCAAAGAGGAACAGGCACAAGCATGAACATGGAGAATTCCAGTCATTTTACTGTGAAAATGGTGGAATACTGGAAAAGGTTACCCAGAGAGGCTGTAATCTCTTTAGCCATGGAAACATTCAGGAGTCAACTGGTCATGCCCCTAAGTAACCAGATCTAATTAGATCTAGTTTGAGTACAGGTTTGGATTAGGTGGCTTCTGGAAGTCACATACTTTTACACGCCTCTTTGGGTTGAAAATAACAATTCCTATGTCTTATCTTCAACCAGGGAGCAGGAGCTGATATCAGAAATGAATGTTGTAAAGACTCTTGGCAGCATTATTGACAGAAAGGCTTGCATTCTTGTCTCTCATTTCCCATGTTGTTTAATATGTTTATAAACTTCATCTAGCATCTGCATGGTAAAAAATTTCACAAATGTCTTTGGGAAAAGTCTAACAACACTAATTCAGGAAGGAGAAGGGTGTTTGTGTTCTAGTTTTGAGTGGTTTTCAAGGTGTTGAGGCCTTGTCACGCTGTGCTCAGCAAAAGCATTTTGTCTTTAATGCTGAAGTCTGTCACAATGTGCAGTACCAGACACAAAGTTCAAGGGAAATGAATAATAAATGTGACACTGAACAGAAAATACCGGTTTACCAGGATTAATTTTGGTGGGGACACAAGAACTACACTTCTTGTAAAACTTTGAGATCAGTTTTCAGTACAGTGGCAGTCTAGCCATACGTCTGTATTAAGAGTGAAAGCGGCTGCTGTGTTGGCACCATGGAGTAATTTAGGTCAGAAGACAGAGCTAAGGAGTTCACCTACTCAGAGAAGCTCTGCTTAGATCACTTTGTTCAGTCTTATGTACTGGAGTTTTGAGTAGCTCCACAGATGCTCTTCAGGCAACTTGTTCAAGTGTTTGGCCACTCAGCTGGATAAAAAGTTCTGGTCAGAATTCCCTGTATGTCAGCTTGTGTCTGTAACCTGTTGTCATCTCACCATGGACTGTAATACATATGTCATCAGTAATCAACTTACTCCCTTGCTGTTATGGGAGGAGCAATAGTAGTTACCACTCCAAGTTTTGTGGACATCCATGTTCTACATGATCTGTCAGACAAAAACTTGTGTGTTTTCTGTATTTTTGAAGTGCCATTTTCTGATTTGGACAACCAGCTGTTAGGTTATTTGGTGGGAGAAGAAACTTTTGAGTATTCTGGTAAAAACTGACTTGGGAATAAGTAAGAGGTGACCCATTGCTTTATAGAACATTTTAAAGAGAAAATATGAATTTAAGGGTTGTTACTTGGGGCTTGTCTAAACAACTTAGAGAAACATGTCAAGGATCCCATCCATATCACTTGAAATATGATGCAAAATTGCTGGAGTGCTAAAAAGAAGAGATAGAAAACTTCAAATCTGCTGCTCATCAAAAATGCACAAAAGTGCATTTATTTAGACTTGTCAGATTAATAGGAACTTTCCTCTTAATGAGCTAAGGAGTTATCTCTTTTTTTTTCTTTTCCTCCCCTTTTTTCCCTAAGTTCCTGAACATTAGGCTTATAAAGCTGTAAACCCCAACTCCTGCATACTTGTGAAATAATACTCTTGTAATACAGTTGATCAGTTAGGTTTCATTTCTTGCTTGCTTTAGAGGCTGTGGACTTCTGTGCTGGCTTGGACGCAGCTGAACTTCATGTTTCCTGAAATGTTTTCCAGTGTATTTTCTTTCTTTCTCTCGCAGTAAGCGATGGATTGGAGCTGAGGCCAAAGTACAATGGGATTCTCCACTGTATGGCCACTGTCTGGAGGCATGAAGGACTGCGAGGCTTGTATCAAGGGGTAACCCCAAACATGGTGGGAGCAGGGGCTTCCTGGGGACTTTACTTTTTCTTGTAAGTAGAACCATAAAATGCATCACACCCTGCACAGTGTAGTGTTCAGATATACATTGCATCTTCTTTGTGAGGTATGAAAATGTGCTGAGTTAATTACAGACTTGTCATTCTCTTAGCTACTCCAGGTCTGTTAATGTTTATTATAGTTTGCTGTTTTAGACTGTAAGCAACTTGAGTCAGAGACTTGTTCCTTTGTCAGGTACAGTGCATTCCCTTGATGCTGTGAAAATACTAAGGAATTTGAGAGGTGGTGGTACTATTCATAAAGAATTCTCTAAAAGTGCCAATACACTTAAAACCTCATTAAAAGCAAGAATCTAAATTGATTTCTTAAAAATTAAAGCGCATGAAGTTTTCTCCTAATATTAAATGTTTGTTTTTAATCATTTTAGTGACAGTTTTTTCATTGTTTTTGTCAGATGGGCTTTGCTTTTAAAGTCCATTTTTTAATATTCTACTTTATTAACTCTGTTACTGTGACCTTATTTACTGCTTATCCCTATTAATTGAAACATTTTAGGGACTAGTTAGCTGGCATGCCTGTGCAAGGCTCACTTGTCAGTTGTCTAGACTCTGTTATTGTTGTACTTCAATCCTTAAACTTTGCTGTAGATTGCTATTGACACTTCATGTTGTAGCGACAATTTCTTAATTCACAAAGATTGCAAACTGGATCAAGAGAAGAAAGCTCAGTGTATTTCTGAGCTAGAGGGTAGAAACCTAGCACTGTCGCTCCCAATAAACTTCTTTGAGAAATTAATTCTTGATAGCTGATAATTTTCAAGATCCAGTCCCATTGATACTGACATTTAATAATACAATTTAAATATATATCACCATGGTTCACTTTAAGAGCTAACTGCTCAGAGGTCAATTAATTAATTAAACAAAGGTAGTTCAAGATAGCTTTTCTTCAAAGGATGTGTGCCACCTTATCCTAAGTCAGGTATGTCATTCTGGACTTGGGTTTTTTGTGATGTAGGTCTGTTTTCACCTTTTCTAAATTGTGTTGTACATTTTCCAGTTACAATGCCATCAAAGCTTACAAGAAGGAGGGGAAGATGGAAAGTCTCAGTGCGAGCGAACACCTAGTGTCGGCTGCAGAGGCTGGTGAGGCTAAATGCAAAGATTAATGTTCACTTGTAGCCTTCCCATATGCTGCTACCTGCCTTTCTCTGTCAGTGCAGCTTTCTCTTACAGGTGGCAAGTGTAAGTGTTGCAGCCCAAATGCAATAGTTTTTTGTCTGTAAATGTCTAGCACAGACACAAAGATGTTTAGTACTGTATTGGGGGTCACCGTGGTCCTTCGGTTTTGTGCAGAATTAGCAGCTGTCAAATGTCTTTTGTCCTTCTTTTCATTCTGTGTAAGCACTTTACATATTTAGTACTGTATTGGGTCCCAAAATGTAACAATAGAAATCTGCTGCTATCACATTGTTAACTTGTTAAATGTTAATGTAAATGTTAAATGTTGGACCTGGAAAGGAGGCGGCCTATTGAATCCTGGAATGGTTTGGGTTGGAAGGGACCTTCAAAATAATCTAGTTCCAAACCCCTGTCATTGGCTGAGACACTTCCCACTAGACCAGGTTGCTCAGACCCCCATCCAGCCTGGTCTTGAACACTTCCAGAGATGGACCATCCACAACTTCTCTGGGCATCCTGTTCTAGTGCCTCACCACTGTCACAGTAAAGAATTTCTGCCTCATATCTAATCTAAACCTACTCTCAGTTTGAATTATTCCCTTTGTTCCGTCACTACATCCTGTACAGGCAATTTGGAAGACTTTTTATTAGGATTTTGAAGCATTTGTTTAATGTTGAACTATAAGGCATATTGTTTGACATGAAATATAATAATGGATTGTGCTACAGTGGTATTTTCAATAACCTATAAAGCTATAACAGGTTGTTGCTATTAACTTGTCAATATTATTAAGCAAATAAATGTCCATTAAATTTTGAATTATTGTATACTGAAGAATAACTCGGATAATCAGTCTTACATTAAGAAATTACATTTCCTGTCTAGCTCAGATTATGCTACTAACTGTGGAAAGGTGAAGCAAAAAAGGGGCTGTACTAGGAATATGGAAAAATACATGTGCCCTGCAAAAATACCTCCAGCAGGAGTGATTTGGACTTGACTGTGAGCTTTGAAGGGGGACAGAGGGAGCAATGGAGGGCATAAGCTTCATCTGTTTTAAACAATAGGAGTACTCTGGTAGGAAAAGTAGTTTTGTCATTGTAGAAGCCTGTGTTACATTGGACTAAACAAACTGGGACAATCAGTGAAGTTGGCATAGCCATGAGTGTAACTTCTGTCTGTCCTCAGGAGCCATGACTCTCTGCCTTACAAACCCAATATGGGTAACCAAGACTCGCCTTGTGCTGCAGTATAACGCTGGTGTGGACCCATCCAAGCGGCAGTACCGAGGGATGTGTGATGCTCTCATCAAGATATACAAGACAGAGGGCATACGTGGCTTATATAAGGTAATCACGTTTAAGAAAAATTCCAGGATTGCCTGGCACCACCCAGTAGCATGGTGAGAGTTCTAAATATTTGTCTACCAAAAAAAAAAAAAAAAATTGTAATAGCTCACTTTCATTCTGTGAGTCTTTCCCACTGAAGAACTGAAGCAGAAAGGCTTAGTCAGAAGAAAAGCCATTATACTGTTGATAAACTGCTTTGTAATTTTTTTGACTCTTCCTATAATTATAATTCAGATAAGCAGGGCAGCTACAGTGTGCCCTATGTTGCTGGTAGTACTTCCTTGCATTTTATCCCTTGTTGCTCTATTTCTAACATCTTCTGGAAGAAAACATGACTAAAGTACTTGCTAATTTTTTTCTTCCACAATGGATAGTTTCACAACTGCTTTTATGCCCTCTGGTTATTGATGTCTGTAATCTGTCAGCTCTAGATACATTAAATTTGCAGACTTCTAAATATGGTCTGTATATGTGTGGGTTTTTTGTTTCCTTTAATTCAGGGAAACAGATGGCAACAAGATTTGGACTTTTTCCTGCCTCCTCCCTTCAGGTCATGACATCAAGATGCTTTCATCAGTGCCTGGAAGTTGTGAAGAAACCTCTTTTAGTTCAGTCTGGCTCTTCTCCTGCAAGTGATGCTGCAGAATCATTGAATCATAGAACAGCTAGGGTTGGAAGGGATCTTAATAGATATTCTTGTTCCAACACCCCTATGATGGGCAGGGACTCCTTCTACCAGCTCAGGCCACCCCATCCAGCCTGGCCTTGAACACTGCCAGAGATAGGGAACAAGACCACTTTCTCTTAGAAATTGTCTTGATTCCTGAACATTAGCTTCTTCTATTTTCAGTGAAAAATATTTTATTTTCAGTGATCTTTCCTATTCTGCAAGACTTGTGTGCTTCATGGCAATGAGTGCCAAATTCTAACACCAGGAACAAAGCACTTTACTTATTCCTAAATCGAAATTGTCAGGATTTCTGATTTGCCTGCCTGGATGTCTGCTCTGTTCCATGTAGATAAGTTCTGATTTCTTGGATCTGTTAGGTTTTAAGATGTCCTTCCACCCTTCTTTTCAGATTATTCGTTCATGTAGCATGTGTCGCCTTTGGCACTAGACACTTCTTTGTAGTGTTAATCTGCAAGTGTGGGACTAAAGCAGCTACTTCCTTTGAAAGAGCAAATTACTTGCTTAAATCTGCAAAGAAGGTGACCTAAATAGGTCCTGTGTGACCTACATAAGTATGCACACCGAGCAACTTCCATTTGACGTCAGGACTCTCTCAGCCTTGCCTGTACTGGGGAAAAAGGCACCTCTTCCAGTGGCTCTTTGGCTTGTACATGCTTTAGCCTTTCTCCATTTTAGTATTTGGGGGAGTTTTTATTTTTCTTGCTCTATTTGAAATTGTACAGCTAAAGCTTTGTTAGTTGCCCAGCATCACAGGAGTTGTAGTACACACAATTGTCTTCTTTTTCTTCATAATCTTCATTTCAGATAGCATTCCTTATAGCAGATAAGGGGATGTCAGATAGTACCACCTTATAGTAAATAAAGGGATCTCAAACAGAGCAACTGTCTCAGAATTGGAAATAAAATCTGGAAGGACTTTCTTTCTGTTTGAGACTTGTCTTCTAAAGGATGGTTTTACTCACCAAGCAATTCAATATTGCTCTTTATTGCACAGGTGCTGTTACTGGTCTGAGCAAACCCTTCCAGTCCTTTGAGATACAAACTGGTAATGTCAGGCAACATCAATCTTTCTGGCAGGGTTCAAAGCTGTGTATATTAGCTCTGCTGAGTATTGATTGTTTATCAGATATAGTTTGTCTGAATCTGGGTTTCTCAGTAAATTGTTTCTCTTGAACTTGGCCTGGTTTTGAAAAGGCAGGAGGAGTCTCCTTCACTCACTATGCCAGTAATCATCCAGTTGGTGATCTTCCACACCCTCCGTCCACTGGGCTTTGTCTTTTGGCCTCCATCCCCCTGATGACTGAGGACAGAGCTGCTCTGCTGCACACCAGGCTGAATTAAAAAACAGCTTGGGGTTATGCACTTAGAACACACCCATGGGTCTGCCAGAGATCTGAGCTCCAAAAATTACTTTGCCATGAAGTTGAATGTCATGCAGCCATCTTCACGTTATGAGTGCTTTGTGGCTCTTTTCAAGCATAAGGTAGGAGTGACCAAACATGGTAAAACAGTTGTAAGATTGTAGGATTGGTGCTTTTAGGAAAACATAAATTATCTCTGAGCTGTTGAGAAACTGTTGAATGTATAGTCTAGAGTGACTGACTACTAAGACATCAGTCAGGAATGCAACTAACATCCTTCATGGCCTCCCTATTTCTGTGTGTGCTATTTTTTTTTTCTTTTATTGATGCTAAAGAAGCAACAGTTGGAAATAGAGCAATTCTTAATAGACAAGAGAAAAATACACAGGAAATGTAGAAAATTAAAGGAGATTAATGTAAAATCCAGGTTAATCAGTACAGAGAATAATAATGTAGTATGCTGACAACAAGAGTCATAACAGTAATGTGTGCTCGTTACCAAGTGAAATATATTTGGACACTTCTGTGTTGCCATTTCACCTTTGGTAGGCAAGATTCTATGCTCTGAGGATAAAGTACTTTTTCTGGTCCCTCAATGGCTAAGGCACTGAGCTCTCTTCATTTTGCAATGCTTTTGCTTCTGTTCTTTTTCTTCTTGTAAATACAAAGCTTATAAGATTTCTACATCCTTTTACTTGTACGTAACAAAATCCATTGAGATTTGGCCATCTTGATTTCAGCTAAAGTTGCAGGTTCTGCATGGAGACATAAGCATAAGTGGCTTTCACATAAAACATGGTAACATTTTTCACCATGAAGGAATCAAGATGATAATGGCAGTTTCAGTGTCTTGTCTGCACAAGTTGTCAGAGCAGGGCACTCAGGTACTAGAGGTCTTTGACACACTGAGAGCCCAAATGAAGGCAACAGTGGAGAGATTACAGGGGTTGTTTGCTGCATTCTGTTGGAACACAGCAGAGGCTGTTCTGGTTTGAAGGCTATCAAACTCTTCAGGCAGTGATGTGACTACCACAGAACGAAATGAACCCTGTTCCCTTCTTTACTAAGGTTTACTACAGGTTTTCCAGTGTGTACATTTGCCTGTGTTTCTTTTTATTGAGATGGGTAACCTTTGAAACACTAACAAACAGAACATTTTGTTCTTGTCAAGGATTTTCAGCACTTAAAATACTTTAAGCCAACTTTAAAATATTTCTTCATTCCCACTGTCCGCTGCTCAGAATTAGGTGCCATTTAAATTTCTAATTATAGATTTATTTCTGTCTATTGTTCTAATCCTTTAAAAGAGAATTCAAGCAGGACTTCTTTGAGAAACCATTCATCTTGCCATGTCTTCATGGCAAAAATCTTCTAAAGATATATTTCAAATATTAAAGTAAAACATAACAAGAAATACATGAAGTTATTATAAAATTTATCTTTTCAGTCATGTTATGGGTCAAAATAATAATAAATTCTATCAAATTTTGTGGCAAGAAAGAATTTTGTATTAAATTATCCAAAGAATAAGAAAATAGAATATATTTCAAAAAGTTTCTTGGCCAATATACTTCAGTGCTGTGAAGAAATCAGTTTTGCTTTGAAACATTTTTCCAAAAGAATACATTGTTTTCTATGGTAATAGAAACCTGGGTCAGCTCCTGCTGTAGTGAGGCACATTGGCTGACAGTTGCCTCACTCCCTTCCAGCATTTTTTAATATTGGCCCAACATTAAAAGTCCCTCAGTCTTTGGAAGCTTTTCTCATCTGCACAAGACTTAAAGCGTGCTGGTATTTGTTTATGAAGTACAACCAGTGGATGTTTTAGGACTCCTGGGTGTAAGTTGTCCAAATCCTCTGGCTGAATTTTCGGAGTTTAGCCCTCTTGAAGGTTGTTCAACATTCTTCTTTTGTTGGCTGGGAAATTATTACCTCATTCTTCTCTGATATAAATACATCATTCTAATTCTTTCCAAGTGGAGAACAATTACTTCCACTGTCTTTTAGTGGTTTTACTGTCTAATCACCGGCAAATGTTTGTGAAGATTTTCCCTCTTATCACTGTCCATAAGTTTCATATCATTCCTTTTTTTTTTTTTTTTTGCTGACCCAGATAATTTTTTCTTATACATTTTCCCTAATTTTTTTTCTGCTTCTTCTGTTTTTATGTTACTTTTATTTTGTTCTCTGATCCAGGATTTCTGAAAACTGAAGTTGTCCTTTTCTCTCTGTTGGGGCCCTTTGGCTTCAAACTTCACTTTGTGCTTACAGCTAACAAAATACAGATATGTGGTTTAATTCCACTTGTTCTTATTTGGGGAAGTTTTGTTTCTGGGGCTTTCACTAACCCTCAATGCATTTCATCAGTTTGTGGTCACTGATAGTGAGTTCATGAGCATTCTCTCTTACTGTGAGAAGAAATTTATCCTCTTGTATTAGAGAAATTCC
>VYXF01003035.1:1022574-1035771 GCA_013397295.1 Polioptila caerulea
TGTATTAGAGAAATTCCTAAAAAATCATTTCCTGCATGACTCAAAAACTTTAGAAATCTATACGTAGTGTTTGGAAAGGTGATCCCTAAAGTGGTGTTTTGCATATTATCTGTCTGATTTTTATGCCTGCTGTAGTTTTAGTTGCTGGGATTTTTTCTGCAATTTAGGACTTTTATTATTTTGTCTTGCTAACACTAATTCAGTGGAGTCCTTCAGGGATCATTTCTCTTTTCCACCTTCTCCAGGCTTTTAATCGTATGCTGATAAATCTTTATTCAACATCTTGGGCTTCCCTTTTAGTCTAACACAGACTTTGGCATCTAGGCACATTTATAAATTTCTTTTTCTTACCTGAATGGATCATAGAAAATAAAACTGAGGGATTTTTTGGGGTTTTTTTAACTTTGTTTCTTTGAGTGCTTTTAACCACATTCTGATCACTTTCTGCATTACAGTTGTCCCCCAATAGTTTGCAGCAAGTTTTTGAGTCCCTTTCTGGGCAAGATGATTAATCCCCCATTTATTTGTGTTTTTCAATGTAAGTGGCCAGCTCTTCAGAAGGAGAATTAGTGCTTTTCAGACCCCATGCAGCTGGCAGCTCATTTTAATGGAGCTAGTCCTGCTCCTGGGGGAACTCCTGCCTTCTCTTTCTTGTGGAGACAGTTTAGAGAATGGCTGCTCTCCCCCCTCGTTTCAACTTTTTTGGAGCTAAAGGTTGATGTACATTTTCATGTGTTTGTGTGTGTAAGAAAGGCAGGGCTGGAGCAGCTCACTGGCTTCTCCCACAGGGACATGCCAGTGTCCAGTTTATGGTTGAACTTGATAATATTAAAGGTCTTTTCCAAACAAAACTATTCTATGATTCTATATAAACACAACATTTTTATTATAGAAATATATATATCTCATAGACACGTGTAGAGACACACATGCAAACACATACATATCTGTTTTCTGGGCTCAATCACAATAATTTTTTGTACCTCTGCTCCTGGTGGCCATTCTCTGAGTTGCCAGCATCTGCCATTACTTTACCAGACTCAGGTGGGAACCAGACCCCTCAGTGCCAGTCTCTGGAAAGGGGCAGGCACTGAGCAGCACATTTGCAAAACCACAGCTTGATTTGTGATCTTGCAATCCTAATGTGTTACCAGCTTGTGCTCTGTGAGGTGGGAGTCCCTGGGCCACTTGTTTTATCTCAGTGACTCAGTAGGTGACTCTGGGCTGCATGTCACAAAAGTGCTTTTATTAAGTGTTTGTGTGATGCCTGCCCTTAAGCAGCTCTGCAGGCACAGTCTGTTCATTAAGGGAGGACAAATGTAGGTGTGTGAGCTGTGCTCTGTCAAGTTGTTTAGGTTTGGTGCATTACCATTAAGCCTTGTTTTGTCCTTTGTTTTAGGGATTTGTGCCTGGTCTGTTCGGAACATCACACGGAGCGCTTCAGTTCATGGCCTACGAGGATTTGAAAGAGAGATACAACAAGTATAGAAACAGAGTGTCAGATACAAAATTGGTATAATGCTTGAGACTAAAATTATGTTATGGCATGTAAATAAATAGAAGTTGATTCTATTTGTTGGGTTATACAGCAGCCTAATGTACAAAGTATTGGTACATTAATTGAAATGCAGAATATATAGAAGGAAAGAATACTTTTTAGGAACAAGCAACTGGTTTTGAAAACCAACTTATTATTTTGGCATGTGTTTTGAGAATTCTAGAGGAAGGAATGAGAGTTTTTTCTTGCTTTGTGGAACCAGGGGAGGTGGTATTAAACCCTGGAAAACTGTTTGGGTACAAGTTGGGCAAAGGTAGCTACTTTTGAAAGACATGTTTCTCTTGATGGGAATGAGAAGGCACAACGTGTTTTACAATCAGTTACTTGTAGCACTGCGTGTAGTAAACACTGACACTTCTTTTAATGTAGTTTTATTATTAGGGGGAAAAATCGAGAGTATTGTTTGGTTGTACATTTAAAAATCAAATAAGATTTTGGGAACCAGCTAATTTAAACCGTACTTAAGGCAAGCCTGACTATTTTTGTTGCTTTTAGAACACTGTGGAATACATAATGATGGCAGCTGTATCCAAAATATTTGCTGTGGCAGCAACATATCCCTATCAAGTTGTGCGAGCTCGTCTTCAAGACCAGCATAACACATATTCTGGGGTGTTGGATGTGATCCGCAGAACATGGAGGTAGGTGTGCAAAATTAAAAGCCTATATGTTGGAAACTGAGTTTTACAGAATCAGAGCTCCCTTTGCTGGCTTCTGTGCTGACTTGCAGAACCAGTACAGTTCAGAGCCAACAAAGTGTTAGCTGTACAAAGTCATACTGTGCAAGATGCCACCAACAGCAGTAAGTTAAGGAGAGAGTCAATGCCCCCTGCAGGTTTCTGTTGTTTATTCTGTCTCCCTTCTCTCTTCTCCAGCAAATTTCACAGGCTAAAAAATGACATTGTCATAGCTGGTTTGGGACACTAAATGAAGTCTCACTTGAACTGCCTTAACTTATCTCATAGGACAGGAGTGTTGGGCTGCTGGGAGTTGTGGCTAATCCAAATTCCTGGCAAGGTGAAGTGAGCTAGCCAGAGCTGATTATACTGATGTCCCTGGGTTACCCTGGGGCCTGACTGCATTTGTAGTCTAGTCCCAGCTTCCTGTAGGACCTTGAGAGACCTGTGACCTCACACCTATTCATATCTTCTCACAAACCTTCCCTGAGCTCTTCCCTGAGCTCCACAGTGCGGGGGAGAGTTTTCGCACAGACCTGTGTGGTTACTAAGGGTGGCCACTTGTGCATGTGCACCCACTGCTTTGGGCAGTGCTGCTGGGTTGCAGCATATTGCTGGAGAAATGGGAATGGGGTCCTGGGCTGTGGAGAGGTGCCAGCTGAGTGGACTGAGGCTGTGTTGTTCCAGGAACACCCCTGTTTCAGAGGCTGTACAACCATTTCGACCAGAGGCAGTTCAGAGCAGAAATAGCTCTGATGTGTCAGTGCTGTGCCCTTCAGTGCTGCAGGCTACAGGAAGGCTTCTTAGTTCTGGTGAAGTGTTGTACAGCCATTCTGGAGCCACTACCTTGCTTGTGATGAAACAAATGTGACTTAGGGAGGGTAGTGTAAGCCACACCCAAGCATTTCTCAGGATCTCTGTGTACTCATCCTTGCAGGTGTCCTAGACCTGTGAGGCCTGTGCCTAAAGAGCTGAGATTTAATGTCTCTGAAACTTCTTTACAACCCTAGCATGACACACTGATTCAGATTGGGTCAAATTAGATTGTCATTTAGAATGTAGAATGAACATTCTGGAGGGGGTGCTTAAATTCTCAAAAAATGAATACTGACTTCTCTTAGTTGTTTGACCAGTTCTTGCAGCTTAAAGAAAGGTAGTAAATTACCTTCTACTTAGACATTACCCAAAAAAACCATGCAAAGCCTAGGCTAAATAACTGATCTACATACTACTATTTTATGTTCAGAAGAAAAAATGATGGGTTAATACTTGATGCACTTTAAACACTGTCTGAGATTCTTATTTCTCACCTGAAGTATGTCTCTCAATGGAATGTGAGAAGTAAAATCTTTGTTTTATGTCTGGTTTTTTCTATTAAAAGACATTAATTTAAACCTATTTTTTTTTTGTCTTTAAAGGAAAGAAGGTGTTCGTGGATTTTACAAAGGAATTATACCTAATGTGATCAGAGTGACTCCTGCCTGCTGTATTACCTTTGTAGTTTATGAAAATGTGTCTGGCTTTTTACTTGGTTTTAGAAAAGAAAATAATTAATGGTATGAACTTCTGTTCCTAGGAAGGAACCTATCCTTTACTTTTTATATTTATGATCTGGGAGAAATTTAGTTCAGCAGTCTTCTTTGACACTGTGAATTGATCTGGTATTTTGAGGAAAGAATGTAGAGACAATAAACCCTGCCAGCATCTCTCCTGTTGAATGTTCCTGCATTGCTGCCTTCCTCTCTGAATCAGCTCTGACTGCTTGAAGCAGATGCCTGCAACTGTGAAATAATAGTGCTGTGACTGGGTGAAGGCAGCTGCACAGCAATTCCATTCATCCTGGCCTGCCTGGAATAACCCACTAAGCAATTTCAACAAGTCTCAAGATTGCAGTTGGTGACGTTCTGCTCCTGCACAAGTGGAATACTTCATATGAAAGCAACCCTGGGGCCTGTCAAAACTTTCTTAAATCTCTGAGTCTCATTAAAGCAAGGAATGTTGTCTGAATCCACCTCTGTTACTCGTCAGATTTTAGAATATGGAATGCTCCAGACTCCATTGCTCATCCAACACAAAAATGCTGCCTCAGTGGGGTGCAGTTTGGAAACTGAAATTGTTTTTTCAAAACAGCTGTCCATTCTTGGGTTTGAATAATTGCAAGTCTGATGAAACTCAGTTCTTGTCTCAAACCAGGACAGACTTACACTGTGGTTTTTGACTTGGTTCTAGCAGCAGACCAATGTGCTGAAAGTACATGTGGGCATTGCTGGCCACTTAATTAATTTTGTTTCTCTTTCATCTCTCTCTCTGTGCCAGAGTCTGTCTCCATTAATGATACATCTGACCAAATATTACTAAGTAAGTGCATATTTGAAAGTGGGCTGACATTTTAAAAATGAGGATTTTTTTTTCTTGTAATCCCCTAGTGATGCAGTGTTCAAACCAGTGTAATAACAAATGAGACCACACTTACTTTCAATAATACTCTCTGGAAAAAAAAGTTTCTAGTCTAAAAAAATCCTGTGCACAGGACTTTCTTCAAAAAAAGCAGAACAATCAATGTCTTCTGATTTGGTTTCACACAGGGAAACCAAAAGGAAAAGATTAATATATTGATTGCTAACTTACTGATAAATTAAATTATAGTACATCTCAGTAAATTTGTATAATAATAATAATAATGTTTTTTTTCCACACCAATAATTGCCATCCAAGATATGTACTTTTTAAAGTTCTGGGTTTGGTGGTTTGAAGTTTTTTATTTCTTTAAGAAAAGACATTACTGACCCAAACATCTGCCTTCTGTTGTTGGTAAGAAGATATTAAGCATCTAGTAAGTGTCATTTAACTAGGAAATAAGTTACCAAAGGCTATCCAACAGTTAGGGGGAAATCATCAGTTAGATAGGGAGCAGGATAAGTTTCCTGTTTACCAGACAAACCTAAAGCAGAAAGAACAATTTTTAATAAAATATTTAACAGATTAGGGACTTGGTTTAAATTTTAAATTAAAATCTGTAAAGCTGCAGGAACTACTCAGTATTTTGAATCTTCGTTCAGCAATCCACTTGCTTGTTTTTGTAGATACTGTTGCCACATAACCACATTTTGTGTATAACTAGCTTTATTAATAATGTTCACTTTCTCTTCCACAATCCCATCCCCTCTGCTAATAAGAGTTGATAATCTCATCAGAAATAATAATCTCATTTGGGGCCAGTATGGCTGGCTTTGGTTTTTATTACGGAAGATTCCGTGTGTATTTAGCTGAAGATAAATTTACTGGAAGTTCTCCTTGTAAATTATGTAGATCCATAAGGGCAGCTTCTGCCTTTGGAGCCTGCTTACCAGGGTTTGTGTGTTTTTTAGTACACAGAATTAATTTAACCCTGAGTTAACTCTGCCACCCAGGGTCCAAAAGATATTGTGAGGACGTATGATAACGTCATAAAAGAGAAAAAGCTGTGCACGTACTGCCCTGGGTTAGTGTGCTCTGGGCCCAGAGAAGCTTCCTGGTGCCTGGAGGAATGCAAAGACAGGCTGTGAGCATGTGCACAATCCCTCCCTGTGTGTGAAGTTCTGTAAGCTCACACCACAGCTCAGCTCACAGTAACTTGTTTGTGCTCAGATACCTTAAAACCATCGTCCAAGCCAGTGAAAACATTACAGTTCTTCAGAGACAAAATACCAGCTGTGTAACGTGCTGGCTTGCAGCAAATCTCACCATCTTGCAGTTGGGCAAGCCCAAGTGCTCCTCTCACTGCAGGTGTCCCTGGTATCTGCAAAAACTGCCACAGGCAGGAGCTACCCATGCCAGAGATACCTGGGGGACATCTTACAGCCTGTTCAGAAAAGAATATGAGATTTAATCCTAAACAGCTGAAATTAATTCCTTATCTCAGATTTAATGGGGTTTTTTCCTTTTAATTTCTGGGAAGAGTGGAGATTTTTGCATGTTGTACATGCTTTTTGTGGGTTTTTTGTTTAATGTAAAGTTGATTTTGTAATACAAACATGACTATTGTTTCTCTTTAGGATGTGTACAATTTTTAAAAATACTTGAGTATGTCACTTGCAGCATTTGGAAGAAAACACTTATAACACTGAAGCTTGTGGTCTGTTGGCATGATCGGTGTTGTCACTCATCAAACAGCTGTGACAGCTTTGTTTCACTTTACCAGTTCACTTTTTGAAAGCCTTGGCATTTCAACCTACCTTATTTCTGTATCTCCTAAACTGTAATATATCTAGCTTTTAACCAACACCAAAGTGATTCTCTATAGCTGAAAGGCTAAACCCAGGAGAATTATTTTATTGGAATTAAGTGTAATTGTAACTGTGCAATTATTTAGTGTCTGCATCTTCAGTAGTGAAGACCAGTCATAGCTGTTTCACCGAAATCCAGTCTATCAAGAAGCAAGTGAGGGAAGGAGGGCTTAGATAGTCTGGTTTTGCTCAGTAATTCATCATGAGGTATTTAACACTTACCACTTTGTCTAGGTCACAGTTAAGGCACCAGCAGTTTGTTCAGAGACAAGGCTGTAACAGCAGAGCATCCTATTCTGCAGTCAGGTCTGAATTTTACGTGTTTTCTGAAGGCTAAAGCCAACACCTGATCTTACTTTCTTAGAACTTTATCTATAAAACCTTCTTAAAAAATCGTGTATCATAACACCCTGTAAAATAGCTTAAACAAATTAATGTTCAATAAAATAACCTGGATTTTTTTTGTAAAAGGTCTTATTTATTTGATACAAAAAGTTATGGTTAATTCTAAAAACAGTGGTGGTATTACATCAAAAAAGATATTTTAAATGTTAAGGAACTTGGGTTTGATATCTGTATTCTAAATTATTATGAAAAAGCCTCTGCTATTTGCAAAACAAGACAAAGGCTACAGATGCAAGGCTTTGGTGCCTTTCAGTCCAGTACTTGCATCCAACTCTATTGAAATACATTCTGAAAAAAATAGTACAAAATATTAGAAAAAAAATTTAAAAAAAGGTATTACAAAAAGGGAGGGCAGTTATTTTGGCAGTTCTTCAATGATGATCCGGGAGACTGAATTCCATCCAGTAGAAGCATCTCCCCGTGGATAATCTGAGCATGTCCCAACCCAGATGGCAATATCCACCAAGCCAGCACTGATCCCTTCACACAGACCTTCCACTGGTTAAAGACAAAAATCAGGTTACCTCAGCAGACACAACCCCTTTGTATTTCACAGCTGAAGGTGGACACAGGTACTCAAGAACAGCAGTCTGTTGCAAGGTTGCGCTATTTAGTTAAATGTGAACAGTTTTTAGAGTTTCAGAACTATTTCAGAAATAAAAACTGTTCTGTAGAGATGTGGGACATCAGTTACAGGCATGCAGTGCCTCTGTCCATGCTGCTGCTTGACACTCATTGCAGTACCTGAAGCAGATCACAATCCACAGGATGGCTAACTGGGAGGTGTACCTGCTCTTTAAATACCTGAATTTACACACTGGGAGCTGGAATATGGCTTCACACCCTCCCAGACATCCTTCTAGCAGTGATGGGAAGGGGTGGGGGTACAGCCATGCCTGGTTTACAGCTAAGCCCTGTAAAGGTGATTGCCACCCCATAACCTTTTCCACTCCTAAGTCACTGCTTCTGTATAGAGTTCCACTCCTGATGCCCCACTAGCACCACTAATTGGAGGTGGGGTAATGAAGACCTGACAGCTCTACCCCTGTGCTGATAAAATCCTGTAATAGCTCTCAACATTAGATTTCATGTAGTCATGCAGTACAGAGAGGAAAATGGAGAAAGGGCACTGACTACATTCCTTTGTCTTAGTGTCACATCCTTTTATGTTGAAAAATTCACTAATTTGCTTCTGTTAAGCAAATCAATAATTGCTCCTAGATATTTCACTTTGGAGGTACTTTTGTGCCCCGCCTGAAATCAGAGTAGAAATTACAGGAGGAATGTCTCATTTTTTGTGCAGATAATGTGCAAATATCAGTATTTAAAGCCAGGATGACGCTGTCTGCTTGGCAGTAAGGCAGTTTCTCCATAGTCTAATGGAGCACAGAATGTCTCTGTGATCACGTTGTGGCAGAGATCAGCAGACCTGTCTGGATAGAAATGTCTTCCATTTCTAAATCTCAGGATCTAAGTACTACGAAAAATACCACAGCAAGAAAGTACCACTTAAATAATTATAATACTGTTACTATCAATAGTCAACTCTGAGGCAGCAGAGTAAGAGCACCAAGTGTGAGCTGGGCACTCTCTGCCCTTGGTAACTTCTGCTGCCTTCTACTCCACCTCTGCTCTCCCGGCATACGTACCTGAAGAAGTCCTGTGTATGTTAATAGTGGAGTTCAGCTCTGGGCTCCCTTGATCCAAGTATATGATGGCTTCAATGGGCAGTGGCCCCGCACACTCTGCCCCGTTGAAGGTGAAGTACCAGCGCTGGCAGCAGGCGTTCCTGCACTTGAGCCGGAGCGAGCCGCTGAAGAGCACGCGGAGAGCGCTGTTGGAGCGCATCTTGGTGAACGTGCACTCCTGGCAGGGGACAGAAGTGCTTTGGTACAAACCTCTGGGCTTGGGCCCCTTTATTTTCCATTTGCTTATATTTAGGATGCAGATTTAGGAATATATTTATTTCAAAAAGTTCTGGCTGTTCTCTTTACTCCCCTCCGGGAAAAAAAAACAAAACAGTAATTAGAGCCTGGAAAATCCCTTGTGGTGCAAAGATGCAAATCAGAACAGCGCCTCAGATGGTAAAGGAGAAACAGATTATGGAAACTCTTTATTTAGATAACACCTGCTGTGAGGTTGGTGGCCTTGTTACCTTCTGGGATTTATGTAAAAGGATATGAGCTCTCTGAAAGCTGCACTCAAGCCACAGCATCACACAATCACAAGGATTGAAAGGGACCTCTGAAGACCATTTAGTCCAATCCTCAAGTCCTTGCATGACAAGACAGCACAGTTCCTGTCTCTGCTAATAGAAATCCTGGACTTGACAATTATCACAAGACTTCGGAGCAGTTTATACCAAATAAAAGCTCCAAAACTGAAAAATAAATACTTTCAGGTTTTTAAGTGGTTGTTAGACTGTCTTCAAAATGCTGAATATCATGGGAGGGAAAAAAAAAAAAAAGAAAAAATAGCTAGGGTCAGTTCTACAAGTACAAGGCTGTGAGAAAAGTCTACTGAAGAAGTTGATTCTCCCTCTAGCCACAGCAGAGGGAGTTAAACTGCTATAATCACTCTGGGCTTTGCTTCGTAGCTGGGATTGAGCAGGGATTTTTTCTAAAAGTTTTACGCTCAAGTGAAGGACAGACTGCATCAGTCTGGGTGACACTGGCAATTCTGCTCCTGAGCAATGCTGATCCTCAGTAGCATCCTGCAACTGAGTTTCAGTGAACCACCACTTCAAAACAAGAGTAATAAAGACAGGTACAATTAACAGATTAAAGATGTTCGTCCCTTCTTAGGATTGAAATGGTAAAAATCTTGCCCTGTTTTGGGCAAGCTAGAGGTACTTTTTTGGTACTGTGACTTTCAGCCTTACAGTTACAGATCTGGTCTACTAAATGTACTCTTACACCAGCTACAAAATTCTTCCAAAACCCTGAAATTCCAGAAATGGAACAGGCACACATCTGAAACCCAGCTGAGATGAACCTGAAGTAGCTTAGCCTTTGAGAAGTTCACCCTTGCATGCAGAAAAAGGCCCCAGCAGGAAATCTGTGAGGTTGGCACTCACAGAGGCAGAGCTAGAGCCTGCTGTGGCTGGTGCAGCCCCTCTGGGCAGAGCCCACTTACCGCGATCTTCCCGAGGTCGATGCCGTAGTTGAGGGCGCTCCACGAACACTGCTTGAAGTTGGGTGTCCAGGACTCCTCGATGCTCTCACGCATGCACTCACCCTTCTCTCCTTTCAGCCCATCCCGGCCCGGGATCCCAGGTGTCCCAGGGATCCCATTGGCTCCCGGGTTTCCATCCCGTCCAGGAACACCGCTGGGGCCTTGTAAGCACATGCCATTGTACTGGAAGAGAGAACAGACCCTCTGCTTCCATCCCTGAACTCTGAGGCTAACCAAGCCAAACACAAATGAATGACAACAAAACACAAACCCTCTGCTGTGCCACAATGGGCTATTTCTGCATCTCTGGGAAAATGGTTCCACAGAAGAAAAAAAAAGGAAGAATGAATTTTTAAAGACAAGCAGTGCCAGCAGAATTTGCTGTAAAATAAGATGCTTTTTAAAATGAAAAGATACATAAATCCTAGAATAAAAAATTTACCTAGTCCAAGAATTAAAACCTGTTGGAAAACCTCAGAAGAGTCAAAACATTTCAATACAGAAACAAAAAAAGAAGTCACATGTTAACAGTTACTTTCTCTCCTAATCCACCATTGCTTGTATAACTGTCCATGCTAATACCTTTTCAGTATTATTTTCCATTCCATAGACAGCAAAGGTTAACACCACTTTTCTTCTGTCACTGCTCCTCTGGTACACAACCACATCATGATAATCAAGCCCCACGATTCAGACTCCCATATGCACACAAATGGATGGTGGTATGGGTGTGGGAGGCTGCACCTTGGAATAAAGCTGAACTTAGGAACCCTGATTGTGACAGTGGGAAGGTACACGTGGGAGGAGGGCACACAAACATCCATCCTAACATCACAGCATTGGGAAAGGTCAAATGTCGCTCTCCCAAACTCCATGTTAACACACATCACCTTCACACCTTATGAGACTTGGAACTGCCCACCTTGGAGACTGGTTTTGTGAATCCAAGAGCTCCTTCCAGCAGCAGCCTGAGTGCTGGGATGCAGGAGGAGCACTGGTGTCAGCCGGCACAGAAATGCTGAGCAAGAACCTGCCAGGGCTGGCCATGGCTTTTACTTCATGTGTTCTTTCCCATCTGGTGACTGCCTGCTTCCTCCAGTCTTCATCCCAAATCCTCACAGATAGCTGTATTCTGCTTTTCCACTTTCTCACATTTATCTGTCTTCATTCTAGTTTAAACCACCTAATCCTCACCTGTTTCAAAAAGAAACAGTGCTGCAGGCGTTCCTCCTCATGCCAGCTATGCCCCTGTCTGCACTGCAGGAGCTGTAAACTACAGCCCCCTTTGTCAGACAGGTGAATTTTCTTCACTGAGGCTGTACCTTCTCACAGGCAAAAACCAGCAGGGCCATCACAGGCTTATCTGGAGCCACACCAAAAGTAAAATCAGTGACTATATGGAGAGGTCTAGTGAGAAGTCAGATGAGGGTTTGACCAAGGGTTGCTAGCTTTCCCTTACTACCTTCAACAAAGAAAACCCCGCTGGCTAAAGGCAGTGGAAATATTGGAATATTTTCAGGAAGAAAACCATGTTTTAGAAAAGTTAGCTGAAGAGAAAGCTGGTTGGCAAAGCACACACCAGCCGAGGAGAACAGTGTAGGGGCATTTCTATTTCACACAGCAACAGTTATCTGGTTTTGCTGTTGCTTTCCCACTGGAGTCTGTTTGCAACAGTGACTGGCTCTGGCTTTTGCATGTGGTTACTCACCACAGAAATCCTGGATGTGGAAATAGGCAAGAGCTGGGGGCAGACCAAAGCTCTGACCTATTGCCCCCCATCCCCAGAGACACTGAGAGGGGCTGGCCTGCCTTCACAGAGGAGCTGCCACCCACAGCCAGACAGGGAGAGCACTTCAGCCCCGGCACATCCCAAAAAATAAATGGGAGCACAAGAATCACCTGGGCTTTGGGCTCCACTCCAACTAAAATTGTCTGTCTCGCCAAGACAAACCTTTTTCATGCTTTCTCAAGCTGGAAATGCATAAAACATATTCTAAACATCCACTGAAGGCAGGATCCCTCCTCGGTCCTGTCTCCACTCTGCCCTGGCAGGGCTTCTGCTGAAGCAGTCTGTACAGCTGGGCTGTGCATGAGCCAGCTGCCATCGATTTGCCCACGCTTTGCTGCTCACTCTGTTGCACCCAAAAAGCACTGAGCAATTGCAGAGAAATGAGTGATCCTAAAACACCGCTCAGGAAATGTTAGCTCTTCCATGTGTACAGGCTCCTTATACTCAGTGCAATTCAATTTCCACAATAGAAGTGAAAAGGGGATGAAGTAGTGTGACAGGGAAGGAGCTTTGATATCAGTGGTGCTTCCAGCACATTACTTACTTTAGGGGATCACTCTGGAGATCATGGAAGAAATGGCCATACCACTGATTTTCTATAAAAGGTGAGCAGCAGTCCAGCAGCTCGCAGAAATATCTTCACATCTGCTTTCTACATTCCAAGGACTGGAAAATTTCCCTCCTGTCATCTATCCCTGAGATGGGATAGTCCCAATGCATTCAGGTTTCTAGTAGCAATGGAATTGCAAACAGTGGTGTGCAATCCCTGCCGCCAAAGGAAATAAGGCATTCATGCGACTCCAAGGAAAAGTGTGATCGGTAAGCATAGAGATAGTTTTCAGGGCGTGCAGATAGTTTTGTCATTACTATTTTACCACCAGCCTTTTAGGAGCTAAATAGCAGTTAATGCTATGTTGGGAGGAACCAACCAGCATTTGCTACCTCTGTTGGCTGGAAGGGCTGTGAGGTTTCGGCGCAGCCCCTGCAGTGCTCTGAGCGCAGGAACAGCCCCAGGCGGTGCCCGGCTCCCGCCGCGATGTCCCCGGCACCGGGCACGGCGGGCAGAGCGGGCTCCGCGGCTCCGGCCGCCATCCCCGACCCTGGCCCCATGGGGAAAGCACCAAAACACACACCGGGCCGCCGAAACCCTGCGGCTGGTGTCAAAGCCCGTCCGGCGCCTTCTCCGCGTTTTCCTGATTCAGCGCAACAAGGGGATAATTGACCGCACCAAGAGATGCCCAGCAGCCCTGCCTGAAGCGGCCGCGAGGGTTTTCGAAAGCCTCTGGTCTAGCGCTTTTTCCATATCTTTGCGATAACAAAGCGGCTGTG
>VYXF01003035.1:1036207-1072541 GCA_013397295.1 Polioptila caerulea
GCGCCCCTCCCGGCTCTCCCGGCGCCCCTCCCGGCTCTCCCGGAGCCCCACGCAGTTCCCCTCCACGTCCTCAGGTGTTTGCTCGGCAGTCGGTGACTCCTTTCCGAGGAAGGAGCTGCTTCTGCCAGAAACCGCCTAAAGCCACAGCGGGATCTAATGCACCGTGAGGGGGAACTGTGATAAAGTATCAGCTGAGCATCAGTCACAGATTTCATTTTAACTGAAATCAAGGTAAGGAGACAAAATCCTTCTGAACAATGGGAGATTTTGGACTTTTTCGGGAAAAAAATGGTATTGCCAGGCTGAGCACTGTCAATTCAGTAACAGTAGGAAAGTTCTTGGCTACACAGTGTAAACCATCTCTTATTGCTTTCTTTTAAAATCATACTTTACTTTTTATCATTCTAGAAGTGAAAGCACTGTAAAATAAAGGATGTGATATGTCCTCAAGAATTCAAAATAAATGTTTGAGAGGTAGCTTCTGTAAACTGCAAACATCCTGGGATTTGTAGAGGTAGTTTCCAGAAGAGGGAGATAAGCTTCAACACAATTTAAATTTTTTTTTTCTGAAGTATTTAACAAAACCACACATTTCTCCTGCAGGAAAGAATGCTACAAGAAACTGAGTCATTCAAATAGGCTGCATGGAACCACATATTTGTGTAGACTGAACCCCTTCATGTGGCTCTACACTTTCAGCCACTTTTGCCTTTCTCCCCTTTCCATGTCTGTGCTGGTGGAACAATTGCAGAAAAGTGAGGTTGAAGCAAGATCTACACCACAGGTCAGCCCCACTGCTGTCATCACCCCCGTCACACGCTGTCCTGAGAACTGGGACTGACATCAGCCACTCTGCTGAGATGAGGGCTCCCACCTTGTGAAGAAGGGAGTGTTACACCCTGCCAACTTCAAAAAAACAGCTGGCAAATAGTAATGGTTCCCTAACCCAGCTGGGAAATTTTATGGAATGATGTAAATCCTTAATTGTAACAATTGCTTTGGTGACAGCCTCAGTCAGCATCCACAAACACACGGGGAGAGGCTTCACTGAGCCATTGTGCAGGGCTGTCAGCAAACCCTGCTGCCTCTGGCCTGGGCTGATGGCAGTTCTGTGAGGGCGGTAACGTGTGATTTCTGTGTCCCCTGCATGTTCACACAAGTGTCCTCACCAAGGGCTGGGGATTCTCAGCATCAACACAGGCTGTTGCTAAGGCGTGTCCCTTCACAGGGTGCCAGACTTCTGCATTACAGAATTAATTTCCTCAGGCAAGGTGCAGCAGCTGAAGTACATAGTGTAGCAACACTGCACACCTTCCTAAGGCAATCAGGATTTTAGAGAACAAAACTTGCATGGACATTCACAATTATCTCCCTATCTGGGTTTGCTCACCATTTATTTGAGTGTTGTTTTGAAGCTTTGAAATTCCAACTGGCTTTGCCAGAGGAAGCAAACTGAGGAGCACTGTAAGAGAAGGGTTTAGCAGACAACAGTGGGACATCTGCTTTGAGCTCTGGTGAGTGCATTGTGCAGTCCCTAGCACTCATTTGACTTGCAGTGTGCATTTCCATCTGGGAAACAGAAATGTCAACATCCTCCTCAGCCTTCTTCAGCCCAAGAAAGCCTTGCCATCTGTCAGGCTTCTGTTCTGTGGGCTTCTGATATATTTAATGCTTCTGAGGGCACCAACCACTGCCAAATGCTGGTGAGATACTCAAATTGAATCAGAACTACTGATCTACTTTGCCTTGACTATCTTGCAGCTAATAGAATTGGTAATAAACTTGCCTGAGCATCCTCTGACCACAATCCATATTACATCAACTAGTGATTCCTTCATTTTATTCATCCTGCCATATGATATAGGCTTTATCCTTTATATGTGGCCTCACAAACATATCAGCAAATACTGTGAGTTGTTATTAATGTCACTAAAATCTCCCAGATGGCCAGTCTGCTCCTGCACAGCCTGGGCAGGCCCACACAAGGTCACCATGGCACAGTCAATGCACCTTGCACTGCAGATGCTCACAGATGAGGCTGATGCCACGGGTGTAGTCTCTCTGCTGCAGCTTGACCTGCTTTCCCCCTTACATAGTCTCTCAGCATCCCAAAAATCCAGACACACAAGTCTGGAGAAGAGGATGTTCCCCTGTGTACATGTGTTTCCATTCACCTGAGCTATAACATATTTAAATTCAAGGGACTGCCCATGGGGTCACTGGGTCTCTCTGCTCCTCCTGTCCTGTGATTTCCAGTTCATGAATACTGTTTATTAGCACACTGGTTTGAATTCAAGCAGTAAATATTTGTTATTCAGTTCAGTTGTTGTTCAGTCCTTAGTCCTTGCAGTGTGAAATAACTGCTGGGAATCAGAAACACCAGACTTAGGTGTCTAAATATTACAGAAAGTTTGAGGCTGTGGATCCTGAGACAAAAGAGGCCCAGTAAGGTAAGTGCCAAGGCCTGGACTTTTCATCTGCCTTTAACTCTTACTGCTTTATACATTTCCCTCTTCTGGGGAGGTCTGGGTGTTTTGACTTTGGTTGGCAGCCTGATCTCTGCATCCCTCTGGGGAGCATGTTATTACACCCTGGGTAACACAGAGCACTCGAGGTTAGCGCTGCAGTGCTCAGCATCACAACACTCAGCATCCCTGCCAATCTGTCCTTGGTGCTTTGAACTGTGGAGTTCATCATTTAAATCTTGTTCACTTTGTTACTGATATTTTAGGGTGAGGTGTAAGTTGGTGTAAAAGGCTGAGATCAGGGAAAACTGCTGAATTTTTCAAATGACTCTTTGCAGGCTGCCTGTCTGGTCAAGGAGACAAAGAGCTGTCTGTGCTGCTGTAGAAGAAAACCAAAATAAGAGCTCTTGGGTAATTTATTACAGATTTAAGAAATTTATTCCAACTTCTTTCACAAAAAAAAGCCTTTGGAACTGCTTAAAAATCAATGGAATTCTGTCCTTAGTCCTTCTAACACCTCTAAACTTAAATATATGATTCATATAGCATGAGTAATATTTTAAAAAATCCAAAACATCTCTTCATTTTATTGCTTTACTAGCACAGATACACCTATTTTTTAAAAATCTTCCAGTAGCTTCTCCATAAAATGATAAAAGCATTATAGCCACAGCAGTTCTTTGCAGGTACAAATATCAACATTTGAATCTTAAAATCTAATTTGGGGTGTGTGCTCATTCTTCAGATGCTTGTCTGCAGAAGAAAATTCCTGTGTTCACATACATGAGGACAGCATTTTTTGAGTGTGAGAAAAAAAATCCTGAGGAAAAGTGTTAATTCTTTATTTCTGAATAAGAACATGGCAATTCTTAATGTTACTATAGGAAATGTATTTTTCCACAATAGAAAACATGAGAGAATCAACATTTTTTATTACTCATATTAATTATGTTTGCTATGGAGATAAATCTTTAACATTGTCTCTGACAAATCAAGACCAGGACATAGGTCAGATATCAGGGAAAAATTTATACGGAAAACTTAGGGAAACAGTTCCTTCCATTGCCTGCTGGAGTTCCAGGCAGATCTGGCTTTTTCTGTCCAAGCCATCAATTGATTTATAGTTGCATTTGCTTATAGCTGTGTTTCTACAATAATAAAGGAGGCACTGAATATTTTGAACTAAACACTATTCACAGTCAGAGAGAGATAAACTTTAATAAAACTATTTGGGAGAATGGTCTACTTCCCTGATAAAGGACAACTCAGGACACCCAGATGTTTCCATATAAAAAACTTTATGATGAAAAGCCCATACTGTTTCCATTGACTGCTGGTTGCAAATTTCAGACCCTGAAGGGGTCTGGTCTGTACCTCTGCGAGTCTGCTCCCAAGAGCAGCTGGCACAACCCCAGCTGCAGTCATGGAAACATTTGGGTCTGCAGGGCCATCTGGAGCACATATGGTTGAAGCAGGTCCGCTTAGATTGGATTGTTGAAGGACTTGTAGAATGGTAAAATTATTTCAGTCCAGTTTAAAATTAAATTCACTGGGTGTCCTGTGAATCCTCACGTGCGAGGGGAGAGCTGAGCCTCAGGAGGAACATTTGCTCATTAGAGTGGCTGGGAATTAGTCAGCAGTAGAAAAATCACTTGGCTACATCATGAAACCTCAGTGAATAGAAAGGCTTGTACAGAACTGAAAAGCTAACTTTCCTTAAATCCTGTGCTAATAAATGGTTATTAGGATGTGAAATACAGTGCTCCATTCAGACAGGAAGGCTTCTTCAAATGAAGGACACAATCTGCATTTTTCTGCCCCATTCATCAAATGCACTGTCAGAAGTTTGTCCTTCCAGTTTTGGAAGGTAGTAGCTTGAATTAATTACAATCCTGAAATTAAAGGAATACACTTGAACTTTGAAATGTTTTAATTGTGTCCAGTAAAGCCTTTGAAAAGGAGTTCCTCAGGATAAGCAAGCTATGAGCAGGGCTGAGGCAGGGCTCTGTAGCCCTTCAAGGTGGCTTACAGAAACCAGAGGTCTGTAGCCACCATTATAGGCACACACAAAATGCACAGAAGCCTGTGGATGCAAGATTTGGTCAAAGAAACAAACTATTTGTCCCAGTTGCACAAAACTCAGGAGAGAGACAGACAAGCAGAGCCAAACAACGACAGATTGCTGCCCAATGGACACAGTCCTACCTGGGAACACACGTGGCCACTGCAGCTCTGCCTCTTGGATGTAGTGCTGGAGCTTGAAGCCTGTGGCACTCCTGTGTCCTGGCTCCTCACACCCACCCACACTGACTCAGTGAAAAAGTGCCACAGCTTGAGACAAGCAGGGCTGTGGAGCTCCTGGGCAGCAGCCCCAGCACCTGCTCACAGGTGACCCACTGCCACTGAAAGGGCAATGCATGGACAGGGGCTGCTGGGTCAGGCACAGGGAGGTTCTCAAGTGGTTCAGTGGGGTCATGCTTTAGCCCTGAGGATATTGAAACAGGTAAACTCTTGCATTGAAGTTGTTTCATGTGCTAATACAGGAATCTTACTTGACTTGCATCCACAACTGATTAGTGCTATGGCCCTGGAAAGGATCAAACACCTGAATCCTGGCTCAAAAATTGTGTTTGGCCAGAATAGCAAAAGACCCACCAGGTTCCTGTGCAGAAAATGTGATTTTGAGCCCTTCTTTAAGTTACATTTTTATAGCAGGTGCTCATCCAACCATGTTTTTGTGAGGCATAACTTATTGTGGTTTCCTTGCTTCTATCCTTGCAACTTTGCTGTAATTACAGCACCTCTTGGTTGATTAAAGCTCTTATAAATTTATGAGTTCGTAATTTCCCTTTGTCAAGTAGAAGAACTTTCAGGGTGTGTGCCCTAAAAATGCTGTTGAAGTAATATTAATTTAAAAGGTGAAGACCTTTTGTTCCTTTTCTTTTTCTTTTTTTTTTTTTTCTGTTTGTTGTTGTTGTTGCTGTGTATGTGTGTGCATGTGCATGCTTTCTTGGCTTTTCCTGCTGGTTTGGTGTCTGTCCATTTCTCTCCACAGAGAACCTCATCACAACTATCAGCACCTTTAGATATCTTTCTCAGGACAATCTTGCCTACTAAAATTTGAAGAAAAATTTAAAGAAAAATTTAAAGGAAAATAAATTAATTTCCATGGTGAGTCCTGGCTTCAGCCAGCCCAACACATTTGGATCTCATCCACCCACTAGCACAGCACACCTACCAGTGCCACATCTCCCCATTTCACAGATTCATATGTCTACATTATTTATCCCTGTAGTGCACCCACTCGTTCTTTACCTGCAAGTCTGGATCACAGCCATGCCTGCAGGAATCTGGAAAGAGGAGAGCAAGTCCCAGGTAGGACTGTGTCCAGTGGGCAGCATCAGTGACTCAAACCCAGGGCTCAACTGCTCCAGCTTCCTCAAAGGCTCCATCTTTGGTCATTCAAGGCTTACCTGCACCCTTGGACAGCAGGTGTGACACTACTGATACTGCTAGAACTGGGTGTCTAGGGAACACTTCCCAGATAGCTTAACCCTTCAACCAATAACTAACTTACATTCAATTCCTTGTGACCCAGTTTCATGTGGTAAGGTAGAACATCAGGAAGATAAACTGGGACACTCTCTTCTTAGTCCTTCATACACAACCCACAGGGAACATCCTTTCCCCTGTCAAGACACCTTTGGTGGGAATGTCTAATCACCCCCTCCCCCTCGCCCCTCTGACAAACCTACTCAATGGCAATAAAATATCTTCCTGCTGTTTCTCTTCACCTTGTATGGCAAAAATGAGTCCTAAATACCTTTCCCCTTAAAATACCTGATGTTCTCTCGTGACTATCCTGCTGTACCCGAGTGTGCTCTCTGGGAGGAAGGTCAGTGTCCCTCCACAGCACCTCTGCCCAGTACCAAGTGACTGTTTAGTGCTGCCCTTCCACAGAAAGTGCTTTCTGCCAAACAGCAGGAATTACTCCCCTCTCCAGATCCTGTTTGTGCTAAGAAACCAGCTGTGACCAATTTAATGAAGGTAGATAATTATTTGTTTAAAGATCTCATTGGCCATTACTTTATTTTGACTGGTAAAACCCGAAAGAAAACAAACTTTTATATCACATTTTGTTTCAGTGATCAAAGTTGAAATGTAAGAAATAAACATTAACAAAGAGCTCAGATATAAATGTCCTGGAATGTTTTTAATCTTTTAATAATACTTTTATTCTCAAGTGCTTTTTAATAGGAAGTAAAATCCAGTGAATAAACAGAAGTGTATTTCATAGACGTACATCAGACATACATTCTGAGCTCCACTTCTAGGTACACAAAGCAGAAAGCTCATGAACACATGGTATAAACTGCTTTAATTAAACTCTAGTCCATTAAAAATACAAGTATGATAGGTGTAAAGGCATGAAAGAGTAAGTGCAAAAAAAGGGTAATGTGCAGGAAATAACATTTATACTCATGAGACTCTAAAATACCTTTGGTGCCAGCCATCTCAATCACTGCAAATACCACTGGTTAGTACTGGCAGTGAGCTTTACCAGTGAATGCAGGCAGAGAGCAGCCAGATGCCTTCAAAGACTGGTCCAACAAGTGGCCAGTGTGAAGGGAAGGATGCAGAATCTCTCCTTTGATGTGCAGCCTTCTGAAACAGCACGCTGAGACTGGGTGGTCAAACTTCAGAACAAAAGAGGATTCCTCATCCTCTTCAGCTACTGCATTTTTCAGTGATTTGCAGAATGCTAAATATCTTTTTATTACACAAGTTCAACTTTTCGTATTTTTTTCTCTATTTTGCTTCTGAATTTCAACTGGATTTGACAGTTTAAACCAAATATATTCTGTATCCTGTAAGAAAAAAGGAGCTACAGTTCTCTGTAAATCAGCTGAACAGTTGCCAAAGACAATAGTGTGATACTTCAGTTTGTTAGTGCTCCATCGCTGAATTGTTGGGGTTTTTACTTTAATAAAACAGAAGGATTTAAACAGGTTTTAAATACTGCATGTATTGTTTTTTTTCTTCTCTGGTAATAGCACTTCTAAAATGTTACAAACATAGTTTTATTTATATTTTCAAACTTAGACTTATTTTTTCAAGTATATGCATAAAGTCTACTCTGGTTTTCACCCAACACATTTAGCAAAATAGAGCAGTAAGATACAGCATAAACAACACGTACTACATTGGAAATTTCAGGTGCTGCTTATTTCACAAATCAAATATTATTTGATATACTAAATTTAAATTGTCCTTTAAAAGATTTTCCATGCAACCTGAAAACTCAGTGCAATGCATAATTTGAAGTGATTTATGGCATCTTCATCCAGAGAAAGACTACTTGGCACACACAGCTCCAGGTCTGGAGAAGCTGTCAGTATCTTATATTCTAGCTTCTTGCAAACAGTGGCACCAAAGACTAAACTGGCTGTAACAATGTAAATAGCTGGATTTACAGTACATGGTTTAGGAGATTGCCAGCCTGCATTAAACAACTTCAGCTGATGGAGATGTCCCAGGGAGGAGTTACTCTCACAGGTTCAGGAAAGCCCTTTTAACATGAATGGTTTAGTTTCATTCAGATAACGAGAGGGAAGCAAATAAATAAATACCTTTTGTAAGAGAAGCTGCTCATGAGATTCTGCACTGTCCCTCACCACAAGGCAGTCAGTCTTCCAGGCCCTGACTCATCTCTGTGCCCCTTTCCTTCCAGTTTCTTTCCCCTCATCACTGGTGGGAGCACTCAAACAGCACTTTAACCTTCCATTCACTGCACGGGTCCTTAAAGCACCCAGAGAGGTCACAGCCTCTTTGGCTGGAAGGATCACTGGGAATTCAGAATCAGTTTTTTCTGGTACAGCTGCCCTGGAACACACAAAGTGCTACAGTCTCAATCTACCACTGATGCATTTCACTGCCAGTCAATGTTTTGATTATTGCTTTGTACTTCACAGCTCTCTGACAATTTCTCTATTTTTAAGCTGACAGTATTGCTATAACTTCAAAATTACTTTGCATTTATCTTTAGTAGAGCAGTTACCACAAAAGTAATTTTTTTTCCTGAATTTCCTAAAAAAGGAGAATAACATTTAAAATTTAAAAATCAATATTTTAAGAAGGTGGCAGCATGAGCAGTCTGGAATACACATTCTACATCATCTAAAGGAGGTCTTTTAGAGGTCATAAAAGAAAAAATGCTATAAACATCAGGATGAAAGAACTAGTTCAAGTTCCTCACTCCTTCATAAGTCTGTGTTTATGTGAACAATTCCCAGCATTGTTCTGTCTCAGCTTCTCATACAGGAGGAATAAAAACATTGCAATACTTATTAACTCACACAGCCCTATAAAAATACTTGTGTTTTAGGTGTAAAAATACTACAGTAGTAGGTAGAGCAACCAACGTGCCACATCTAGTTACTGAGAAATACCCACTCAGAAGCTCTTACAACAGCATATTTTATTACCAACAAATACAGTAATAACAAAACTGCTTAACATGTGTATAAAGCTACCCAGTTACAAAGAGAACTAGAAAAATGAAGGGTATTAGGGTATTTAGTGTGCTTTTTCACAGGAGGTTTTTCATATCTTTCTTACTGTCCATTCAGTAGCAAGAATTCTGTGTACTTTTAATGGGAAAATTCTAATAGAAAGAGCATATCCCATTGAAGGAAATAAATTACAAATGCTGAAATACAGATACTGTAATATAAAGAAATTTCATTTTTAATGCATGATGGACAAAACAAGTAACTGTGGTTTATCAGAACTGTAGCTCCTGCTGTTCCAGCATTTACATGTCCTGTGTACCATGCAATTTTCATTGTTCAATGCATCACCATGAATGCTGCCCCAACTCACAGCAAATTCTCTGCACAATACCATAACGTTGAGAAATACTCTTATTAGTGGTCAAATGCAAGATGCTGGACAGTCTTACAAAATGCACTGACATTTAGGCTTAGAAAACAGCAAAGTCTGTCTCCAAATTACCTCAAGTAATAAATCTCATTGGCTCTTAAAAAAATCTTGACTCAAATAAAGTCAGACAATGAAATTGTTATCCACATCAGCAGTACTTGCTCTGAAGAACCACCTAGCATAAGAAAGGATACATAATTAAGGCCTTTTGGATTTAGAGAAAATATATTGCTGTAGCATAATGGAAAATCAGGCTTTGTAGAAAATTAGGCTTTGGAGTAAAAGTATTAAGGCTGTCTTCTGGGTAAATTGATTGCTAAAGAAGCCTGCATATTAATAACTCAACAGTTATTTGCAGCAGTTATCTGCAAGGTATTTCTTTATAGCATTAAAAAAAAAAATGAAGTTACTTGCACAGAAACAGCAGCAGAGGGGCTGTCGCTGCAGCTCAGGACAACAGCCCAAAGCCTGCATGTCAGACTGTGCCCACCAAGCCCAGGAGCCTGAGCTGCTCCCTTGGCCACCATGCCCTGGAACACCACGCCAGGAGAGGCTCCAAGAGGCAATTTTGTGAGACAGTGCTGCACCTTCTGCACCATCTCTGTAGCAGCACCCACCTCACCCCAGAAGCCAGGGCATGCTATGGATAAAGGTCCAATCTGCTTTTCTCAGAACTGTGTCAGGCTGGCTGGCTGACCACCACGAGAGGGCTGGCTTCAGAAACTTCCTAAGGGAAGCATGGGAACTTTCCCAGGTTTGTACAATACACACAAAGCAGTAGTTCTAAAGATGCGCTCACTTATTTACAAAGTTCGTTTTTATGTACAAAATAAACTGCTATAATTTCAGATTCCCTTTCATATTCAGTGTACAAGCTACCATAAACCAGTGCTATAATTGATACAGCATGATGCATAACTTAGAGAGTATTTAGAAATTTATGCATCACTTATTTAAATGATACTGTCAGTTAAGAGACAGTAAAAAAAAGAAAAAATTAACCAGTTCAGAAAAATATTGAAGAGGAAGATGGAATTTTATACCTTGAGAAGTAACAGTGCTTTCTAAGATTATTTTAATGCAATTCATTACAAAGTGTTCTTTATATAAGGAATAATATTTGTCTCTCATCTTTTTCTTATTGCCATGTCCTACAGAACTTCAATTTCCACTAGTCCTGGACAAGATTAAATACAGTACATTATTGCTAGCTGTCCCCACAACAAAACATACATTTTTTAAGTGCAAAGCAGGATATGTGTGTGTTTTTTAATAAGGCACAGAATATCCATTATTTCCAGTGTAACAAAGAACTCATGTCAGTTTTATACAATGCAAATGTTCATACAAATTTTTAATATTTCAAGGATTAGAACTGTTTCCTGAATCCAACTCTCTTCTGGCATCTGAAGCTGAGTAGACGAGTAGTGATACGGAAGGTGACTGTGAGACATCAGGTATTTGGGAACAGCTCCTTTGTAGGGAAGGAGATTCACTAAAATCATTTTTAGGAGTAATTCTGTAAGTAATGAAAAATAAAAACACAGAGAGTAAATTTCAAGGACAGTTTAATTTACATTACACTGGGGAAAAAATAAAGAGTAGTGAAGTCATAATATGTCTTCAGCTGTGTTCTTTTCAAAAGAATGCAGTACAGTTCTGTGCACTTTTCCAAGCCTACAGTCACCATGGTTCTTTTTCAGACCCATCACCTCTCAAAGTGACTGAAGTGCAGTCACAGATTTCTTGAGGGTAACTGTTCAACAAGGCAAGAATATCCTACAAGCTGCAGCTCCAAAACACAATGCTTAAAAGGAGAAGAATCCCACAAAAATACAAAACAGCCCACATGCTAAACAGACATGGCCACAGTCTGCAAATTCTCTGGACAGCTACTGAAAGTCAGTTGCATCCTGAGAATACCCTGATTCTTCAGAGAGAAGAAACAGAAAACTAACAAAAATCATGGTACTGTGTATAAACAAAGAAAAGATTGAGTTCAGGAGCCTTACCTTCCCTCACCTACTCTCTTCATACTGTCAGCCAAAGCACTCATATGACACGTGCTCTCTGCTTTGTTTCTCCTCTCCACCTGATCCACGGTCAGTTTTGCACTGGGTAACATCTGATCTCCGCTGTCTTCACCTTCCTCAGCCCTGCAGGCTGCTGCTCCCTCTGCCTCCATCTCTTTCTCAGATGTCTCTGGAGAGGTTTTAATTTCTGCCACAGTTTCTTGGCTTAAGTAATCATGATTAGTGATTGCTACTGCAGAAGTTCCATGATTTGTTGTGCCACCTGTACTGGTCCCCATCGACTTTGAAATTACTTTCAGTCTGTGTGAAGTTGACTTGTAGTGCTTCTTTTTATGTTTAACCTTGGAATTGTGCCTCAAGAAAAATTCACATGATTCTTGCAGCACTCTTCGACTCTCACTGATTGGACTGAAAGAGAGTACAAGCACATAGCTGAACAAAGAGGAAAACCTTAGCTGTAATATAAGAAAGAGTAGTACACAAAACCTTGAGAGAACAGCAACCAGTGATGCAATCTGAGCTGGACGTTAATCAACACAGGGAAAAAAATATATGTGAGGAGAAAAAAATCATAATGGCTCCAAAGTAATTGTCTGTGGAACAAATAAATAAAGCAGATTTCTACATTTCTTACTTCTGCAAATAGGTCCAATGACTACAGTGAATTAATGATCTACCAGAGAGAAAAGAAGGATTAGCTCATAAGCAGCTGCAATACCAAGTTAACTTTATTTAAAGTCAACCTCCTTCAAATGAAAAAAGGTAAGCACTGTAAAAATTACTTCATTATTTTTAAATCCTTGTAGCTAAAACCAATTAGCATCTGAAACATGAGAAAAAATTATACAGGAAATTGAAAAAGAGGGGAGAGGGAAAGGAAGCTATAAATTCACCATTGAGGAATGTACATGTAAAATAAAAAGAGCTTAGAGACTACTACCTTGGGAAATCCAAAGAAACAAAATGATCTAAAACCACAATATCATTTATTAAGTAACAGATAATCTGAAAAGAAATAATCAAGCCATAAAAAAGAACTGAAAAGAACAACAACTACAAGAAATGGAGACAAAATTTATAAGCTGTTTAAATCCACAGATATAAATTTGCATAAATTAGGTAATAAAACTGAACTCTTCTGTTTAATTAAAAAAAAAAAAGGAACACTAAATTAATGCAATAAAAGTTATAGTAAGGAGGGTTCAATGAATATTAATTTTAAAATAAGACAAGCCGGGCAGAGGAGAAAAGAGGATATTACTGCAAGACAGTAAACGTAGTACTAAGTACTGTGTCAAATGAAGTGATCACAACACATGAAAAGAACTAAACTGATGGCTGAAATTATCTTTCCCCCTTTGACTGGGAGCCAGAGATGTACTAGCCAATGCTAAATACAGCAACACACCTTCTGCTCTACAAAAGAGAAACAGTAGAGGAAAATATTTTCTGTCTTCTTGAGACTGTTGTTGAAAAGTCACTGCATATTTAAAATTTCCCCAGATTCCAACGGAATCCAAAGCAGCATTTACAGTCTGAGGACAACATTTTGATTACCCGAGCTATATACAAAGAAACATGTCTGAAAGCCAAATTTAAGTATACACTTTAAAAAACAGAGAAAATAATATTTTCTTACTCTCTTTTGCGGTTTCTGTTGAAGAAATTGGCCCATTCGGAACAGGTCTTTTTGCTTCCCACCCAGAACACCGGAGATATGCCAACAATTAATGTTAGCAAATATTTCATCAGAAACAAAAATATTTCCGGTCTTGCTAGTGCCTTTGCCTAGAAGATAACAAAATTTAATAAATGCAAAGAAGAAAATACACTCGTTGATTTGTTTTTTCAAAAGAAGAAAACAAATTAATTTCTTAAAAGAGAGACTTTCTCCTTATGACTTGTTCTTTGTTGAGGCTTGTACTGTGGACAAACATCAGACCTGTACAGACAAGTCAGATGTGCTTCAGCTGAATATACACACAGAAGAGATCTGCCAGAAGGAATTGTTTTTCTTTTAAATTGAAAGGAGAGGCAACTTTGGGAGTAATAGTATTAGTAAAAATGTTCTCCAGAGGTAAGTGTAAAAGATTTCTCTTTTCAACTTAAAAGAAACAGCAAGTGGATCAAGCAAGAATTATAGAATGGTTTGGGTTGGAAAGGACCTTAAAGATCATCAACTTCCACCCCAGCACAGGCAGGGACACCTCCCACCAGACCAGGTTGATCAAAGCCCCATCCGGCCTGGCCCTGAACACTTCCAGGGACGAGGCACCCGTAACTTCTCTGGCAAACCTGTTTCAGTGCCTCTCTACCTTCAAAGTAAAGGATTTCTTCCTAATATCTAATCTAAACTTATTCTCTTTTCAGTTCAAAGCTATTCCCCCTTATCCTGTCACTACATGCCCTTGTAAAAAATCTCTCTTCCTCTTTCTGGTAGGATCCCTTCAGGTACTGGAAGGATTAGTTGGGAGTTAATCTGATTAGACAGCATCTTCAAGGAGCCGTAGGGAACTACACAGTAGCTTTCTGTTTATTGCAAAATTAATCCACCTATCTGCCCAGCTGTATCATAGGAGCTGAGACATCTAACTCAATGAGAGATCATTATCTTCTGCTCTCATGCTGCAAATTTCATTTATGCCACTTGTCTTATCTGCCAGACCCATCTATGAAAGTCACTATTTTTGTTAGCCAGGTAACATTAGTTACTTCAGTTTGTTTTTATTTGGTTTTCATCTGGCAAATGTAACAAAAGCCGACAAGCCAAGGCCAAGCACACCACTTTAAACTATTCCACAATAAGCACACACTGTCTCTTACAGGGACAGATCCCACAGAGTAGATCTTTGTGTAATATTTAATGTTGATATCTCTTCCTTCAATGGGCTAATTGAAGGCTAAAAATACATGCTCTATGTTATTATGCCAAGCTATTATATTTAAGCACTACAAAACAAATTACCTGTTTTTTTTAAAAAAGCATTAAAGTCCAGTTTTCAAACTTGCATAATTGGAAACATTTAGGTTTATACAGAGCTCAGAATAAAACTGAAGTCAAAATACACTTGTTAAGAAACAGTATTGGAAGCAAAAATAACCAAGCTGTCTGTGAGCTGTGCTACTCTCAGCCTACACCAACTTCCATCAAGAGGATAATAAATGATGTTTAAGAATGTAAAGAAATCAATCCTGACCATTCCATAATGTCTGTGTTTATATTCCTCATTTTTAATGACAGTTTATTGTAGCAAAAACATAGATGGGAAGAGTAATGCAATGAAAGATGACATGAGATAGTTGCATTTCTCTTAGTGATGTTGTCTTCTTACATATTTGTTCTCAAATGAAAAGAAACAATACTTTTAAGTGTATAAAACTCCCTGCAATTGCAGCAGATTTAATCCACTGAACATAGGCAGATTTAATTTAAAAAGTCTTTCCAAGGAAGTTGGATTTTAAGAGGTAAATGTTAAATACAACCACCTCCACAATTTTAAGTTGAGCTTTTTTTCTTTATTTGTTTTTTGGTTGTTTTTTTAATAAAGAATTCTTTGCACTTCTGAAAATCAGCCTGCAAACGACAGCTATTGTCGGAAAAAATACATGGGAAATTTGTTCTGTAATTTCAAGTGGTTTACACTTCTACACTTTGAAGAAATAAAAAAAAAAGCGATTCTAAAACTGCAGTTATAAGCAGCATTTAAAATCCAATGTAGTCTAAATTTTCAAGAATCATTATTTCAGTTTCAATTGAAATTGATGAAAATTCAACTTGATACTGAGCTCGGCACTGGAGTACTAAGCAAATACTTTTAGAAACAAATATTGTGAGGAATGACCCTCCTCCATCACAATCTGTAACACGAAGTTCAAAGATCATTAAAAGAGCTATATATTCTGTTAGAGCTGCAAGTTGGAATTTAATTGCTGAATGCTACCAATTAGATTAAAATTTTCAAAGCAAAAGTAATATTCCATTGTTTTTGACTTAAAGAGGAATTAATCACTCCATGCTTTTGCACTGATTACTTAACATGAAAATAATTTACTCACTGCGTGGCAGATATGCATAAGGGTTTTTGCTAACTAACTTTACAGTATCATTTATAAAGGAAAATGTTACTTGCCTGATAGGGGCAAGGAATATGGTACTGGTCACAGTGGTCAAACACCCACGTAGTTTCCCAGATTTTCCGGTTCACCAGTTCATAAACGTAACATCCAAGAAGTGCTACGAGCGGCACCAAGTACAAACCACTAAAGACTCCAATTCGGATCATGAATTTCTTGAGCTTCTCCTGGTTCCTGCCATCGTGCTGAATGACCTGGCGCACGTGGTTCAGAGAAATAATGCCGGCTAAAAGGAGAGAGAGACCGAAAAAGACACAAAGGCACAGCGGCAAAAGCACGAAGTACAGAGAGGCGTCCAGGTCATAGAGACCCACAAAACAAACTCCGCTGATATTGTCCCCTTCCACTTTGTTCATTGCAAGGAGCATAATGGTCAGAAAGCCAGGTATTCCCCAGGCAACTGCGTGGAACCACATGGCCTTCTGTGCAATAGCTTCACAGCTCCATTTTCTTCCTGCTGCAAGGAACCAGGTGATTGTCAGAATCACCCACCAGATAGTTCCTGCCATGGTGAAAAAGTACAAAACCATGAAAAGGACAGTACAGGCTTTGTTCTGGGAGCCGAGAACAACCGTTTCACCAATTTCTAACTTATCATCTGCCTCATTACAGGCAGTTCTGTTCCCAAGTAAAAATCCAATGAAGTACATTAGAGAGACTATGCTGTAACAGACAGAATAATATATGATTGGTCTCTCTGGGTACCTAAACCTTTTAACATCAATCAGAAAAGTTAGGAATGTGAAAAGCGTAGCACAAAGACAAAAGATTGAAACTATTCCAATGAAGCTTTTTGCCACATCCAATTCATAATTTTTGAAGTACATATTGGGACATGGGGGTGCACACTGATCAATTCCTAGAAACTTGTAGCCTTGTCCATTGGTAGTGTGTAGGTGTCGGGGACACCAGAATCCATAATCCCTTCGGATCTGGCTTGGGGTCTTCTGAGTTCCATGCATGTTTGTGGTTACAGCAGCAGTGGCAGGAGCAGTCTCATCACAACTGATTAGTCTGAATAAATAAAGAGAAAAGGAAATATCTCAATAGCCCTCATTCTCAACTAGAATTACTTCTTAGAAATATGAGAAGAATCTGATCCCAAGCACTGTTAAATTTTATAAATGATGCAAATGTGAAATCACATGAAAAAAATCAGATGGCATTATAAAAACTAAACTTCAACTACCTTCATTTCAGAAGATTTCAATCATATTTATTTAACTTTTGTTCTCTAGCTGTTGTTTCATAGTTTATGAAACACTACATAAACTGCATTCATTCTAAACTTTAAAATTATACTAAACTTTTACATATGTACATAAAATATTTACAGTAGTTTTTTTTTTTATTTTTTGATAACTGAGACTGTTAGCAACAGCAAAAAATCTTGTCAAAACGCAAGCTTCAATTAAGGAAGAAGATTAACATCATAACTGATGACTAGTACATGATTATTGTAATTTTTTTGTGTTGTACTGCTATGTCATTGCCAACAATAAACTCCCTAACTGAAAAAAAAAATGAGGTAGAAAATGCAAGAACTGTAAAAATTATTAGTATTTTAGCAATTTTCTAGCTCTGTGATGATAATTTAAAAAATGCCCAAGACTCAACTGCTCCAGGGTTTAACTGGACACAGGATGTGATCTCTTTATATGAGTAATACCATATTAGCAGTGCTGGATGTGTCTTCAAATAAGATTATATAACTCAAGCAGGTAAGCATTTACATAAAATGGGATTTATGGTCACATGTATTCCAAGTTGATGTTTAAAGGAACAAGTTTTGCATTCTAGCTTTAAAGTAAAATTCTGTTACCTCAACATTCTTAGTCACTGTTACAAGAGTCAGTTCAGTATCCAAGCTCAGCTCCAGCTAAAAACTCCTTCAGTTCTTTGTTTTACTGCACTATCATGCTGTACAACAAAATCCAGACTAATCGTTAACAAAACTGATTCTAGGGCAGGCCCTTTCATGAACCACAGGCTGGAGCAGTATATGTGGAAACAGAGTGAACTGCATTCACTCATTATCTTAATCAGCTTCATGTTCATCCGTAAGAACACAGAAGTGTGAACCTCAGTATTCCAGTTACTGCCCAGGCTCACGCCAGCTCTCCTTCCATGGGCTCCAGCAGCAGGATCTCTGCTGCTCTAAGGACATCCTGGACTTCTCAGGACATGGACATGGACTTTTCAGTATTGGCTACCAGGGAGGTATCACTTCACATATGAACAGGAAAGGTTCATTTTCAGTACACGCTAGCAGTAATAAAATAATTTAAGGCTGCACTAAATCCTGCAAGAAACATAATTTGATTTAAAATGTCATTTTAAAGATATATTGAATCATTGGATTCACTTGTAATTGTCTTACTTTAAAAAAAAAAAAATCCTTGAAGATATCTGCTGGCTGAGGGGCACTATTGTTGCATAGAACCTCACAGAAGATGGGAGAAGTTAATGCCTTCTTTTCTTAAAACCCAACAACTTCTATTTTTTTTGCAGAACTATGGGAAATGGCATTAATGCCACTTGTGATACTGACTCCAATACTGACTTCTACCAGAGATCATCCACAGGACTACTGTCCCAGCTCTCCCTCAGCCCCATCACAGAGTATCAACCACATGTAGGTTAGAAAAATTATTTGAGTTTCCATTCTCTGCTCCATTTCTGTACCTCTTGACCTGATGTGTGTTAACAAACAAACAAAAAATCTGGCATTAATAATTTATAAATATCCAGAGTTGGGGGTCCTAATCTCCAGAAGATTGCACCAGACTGCTTTCTGTGGTTTCCATTTTAAATATGCAGACATCTATTGCCCAAATGAAGTATTAACTGTCCTCCATCTGAAACAGATATGTGAACACCTTTGAGGAAAGGTGACATTTCAAAAAAGAGAGTTTTGGCAGGCAATACAGGAAAAGCAGCACAGGAGTAGATTGGCACATTTAAGCACTTAGGAGCAAGATAAGGTTTCTACTATTTAATGTTCTGTGTCTATTAAAATACAGAATATTCTATATTTCATTATTTTATAAGCAGTTACTTCTAAAGCCCCTAATAAAGTAACCATGATCATCCCTAGTTTAGAGATCAAAAATCAAAGTAAAATCTATGCTGTATCATATTTTAAATTTTTAGAAATGTTAACAGAACTACCTCTTGCAGATGTCTGATTATCGAAAAGAACTGCTGATGTACTCTGTTGTAAAAATGTCACAGGCAGAAAATGCAGGTGATCATTTGAATAACAAAATGTTTTAATAAAGAAATGGGCCTGTGCACAAGCACTGCAGGGTCAGCACACTAAGGAAGTTACAGCAAGATCATGTTTAACATTCTGCCTCAGACTTTCAATTCAGTCCGGGTCAAACATGAAAATACCACTCCCAGCACCTGTCAGTATGAAAAATACCTGGTACATTCCAGCTCTTCAGGCCATGCAATTCCAAAAGTGTCCATCAACTGCTTACAGTCAGAATACACTTTCTCACAGAGGCTTCGACACGGGTGAACCACGTGAATCTGATCTAGGCAGGCTGGGACAAAGGCTCTGCACAGAAATGTGTGGACGTCTGGTGAACAGTGAAGATTCATAAGAATAAGGAAGGGCTACAGGGAAGAAAAAGGCTTAGGTTAGCAATTTTTAAAAGACAATTCAAAGCATCAAAACTAACTTTCATCACTAGGGCTCACATTTAATTCCTATATAGGTTTGAAAAGATACTAGAAAATAGCAATAGTTTATTCAGCAGTTTTGAAAAAGCAAAACCCACTGGCCTGAGTGGCAAAAGGCTCTGTTAACACTTCCAGCCCAGCCCTTGTCCCAGGATCTTGGACAATCTTTGGCTATCCAAGCCTCATTTTTCCTATTTGACAAGATTAGAAATCAGAAAAGTATTATGAATGCCCAAGATATTTATAAAATAAAGTAAAACATTGAGTTTCTTTGTACACCAGTCAGCTTCTAAACAAATGCCCTGAGGTTTCTCAAGGTGTGTCTGTTCCTGTAGTTCCTGTTAGATTACATTTTCAGTCCTAAGTGGTGTGTTGTACTCATCTTCTCTCACACTAAAGAAATTTGGGTTTTTTTTTTAAATTAATGAGATCCAAATATTATTTCTCATTTTTAAACATCTCATTTCAAATCTCTCTCAACATGATTGAGAACTTATTTGCCTGCATTACCAAGCACCAGGCAGTGAGTAACTGATGACTGTTCTTATTAGAGAATTCATGCAGTGAAGTTTAACTTTTTCTGCTCAACGCATTCAAATGCTTATTGAGAGCTAGACAGGCTTTAAAGTAAAAAACCCCAGCCTTTCAGGTCTACATTGTCTCAGCTTTATTGTTAGGGCAAATTATCTTGGCCAAAATACTACCATGTGTGCAAATGTCATGTGCGATGTTAAACAGGAACAGTGCATGCAATTTTCAAAGTAGATCAAGCTTTTAATAAGAATTTTATTTAATTCTTTGCCATCAATATCTATGTCTCTCAAACATTCAACCAATGGCTGTAAAAGGAAGAATTAGATTCTGAGTCCAGAACAGCATCCTTACTTTTTTCAGCTTTTAAGTATCCCCCATATATACATACACATATATACACACATCCTTACCCAAGAAGCAAGTCTTACTCCTGAACATGCCATTTAAAAGAAAAGACACTGCTAAATAAATTTCCCTTACAAAATGGAATACTTACAAGTCCTTAAAGACCTTGGTAATAAATACAGGAATGTGTGGGGAGGAAGGAAGAAGATAAGGCACAGCAAGAATAACACAGAAGTGCTTTATGATGAACCAAAGAAATGTTGGCAGTACCCTTCAGAGCACTCCAGCTGTGTGCTGCATCTGCACATGCCATTAAAACAGGCACACATTAGTTTGATCCCCTCTCTGAATGTCTCCTCTCGAGCTGCCTCTGCTGGAACCCAAGATTTGAGTATTTCATGACAAGGAGAAAAATGCAGTTCTGGTATACGGTGTTCCAGTCCCATAAGTTGGATTATTTCCTAAAGGCTGCACAGCTTCAGATGAAAAAAGCAGTCAGGATTTTACATTAAATGAATTAAATTCCCTTTCCATAATGATGATGTTTCTTTTCTTCTCAGTTGTTAATTTATATTTGCTCTGTTCTTCTCAGAACTTAGGATAAACAAAATAGCCTGGGTAGTCATATTCAATTGTTACAGAAATCGAGTTTATTTTTGACATTGTCTTGTAGAATTTGCATTGAGTGTTGTGAATTCTTCCTTTTTGTCACCCATAGTTTGTCTCATTCAATAAAAAGTAAAATTAGTTCTCAAGAGCAAGTTTTGGACTACCAGCCAAAAATGTTTTCATCGATCTTATATAGAAAAGTAAAGATTTTTTAAAATCTCAATATTTATATCAATGAAACTGAGTTCATTTACAGAGGTATTTTACCACCTATTTTTATAAGCACTTGACAGTTTTTAAATAGCATTTTCAAATAGAGCTAATGGAGTTACCTATTTTAAGTCTGCTCCTTTGATACAGAAAATGAGCATAAAGAAAACATCCAGTCATAAAGAAAGCTAGGACATAAAACCAACCTTTACCACTCCAACAGAGTTTCTGACTTACAAAGCTACCTAAAAGCTAAAATAGCACAAGAATCACCATATGTATAACAATACTGTATATTGGGGTAGATAATGAATGACAAACAAAAATAAAATGCTTGCAAGAGTTTTACTAAAGGATGTTGTCATTGCCTAAACACTCGTTTGAAGAGCATATTTTATTTAAATGCAAAACCACTCAAACAGATAAACTGAAAAATGCAAATTTTTAGGAAGAACGCCATATTTAGCTTGTAATGTAATCAGAGAAGTATTCCAAGACTTGGCTGCCAAGAGTAACTGCTTTTACAACATTTCTTTTATTTCTTTCCACTTGCTAAAAACATTTACCTTCTGACACCTGAAAGCATGAGCACAAGAGCACGAGGTTTGATGTTCTGAAAACACAAGCTGACCTCCTTAGTCAGACCATTCAGCTGGACACTTCATTCCACCCTGGCTGGTAGCAAAGGGGCTGTAGTAAGACAAGCTGACACCTCTTCCAGTTTCCTACTACCAAGGGTTTAGGAACAAGCTCACATTGTCACACAACCACTGTGCTGAGAAGACAGCGACAAATCTTTCTTCCTAAAATGCATCTTAGCCCTTTTTCAATCATTTAAGTTTAAACACTTCATAAAATACCACAGCAGTAAGTTGCCCTGCATAATTTAAGCAGACATTGGTGATAAAATACTGCATTTACCTGTTTTTGTAACTCCTGCTTTTGCAGCCTAATGTGTGTTTTGACAAACAGGTAACAGATTGTGCTATACTTTTTTCATGTCATTTTGTCTTCCTGCTATATTTTTTATATTATATTTATATATTAGTATAGTAATGCTTTAAATTTTTATTTCTGCTCCTTTCATAATATACTTTGCCTTCTATTTGCCTTGACTAAATTCAAAGACTGACATCATATTTTCAGTGCCAACAATGCCTTTCTGAGTGACACTAACTGATAAAATACTGTGCCCACCCACTTGTACAGATAGTGCATGTTACTTTTCCCCCATATTTATAACTCTGGGGGTTATTTCCCCCCAAACTTATTACTCTGCATTTCCCCACCCTCAATCACACCTACCATTTTATTGTCCAGTTGCTTCTAGCAGGTGATCTCTCTGCAATTCTTTCATCCCATTTTGTTTTCTCAGCAAATTTAGTATCTATCTCTCTTCTAGGTCCATTTATGAATTACTTTGTTATCAGAGGTTTCAGTACAAGTAACTAAGGGGAACCATTCAAGTCATTTATTTGGTATAGCATGAAACTATCAGCTCAGGATTTAATACCTCCTATTGGGAAAAAACATTTATCCATTTATTTATTTCTACTTTTCTTCTTCTTTAGGGAGGCATTGGAAAACAAAGTCTCCAATGGGTTACCAGTAGAGTTCCTTAAAAAAATATAGGCTGTGACCATGCTTTTGGAAACTAGTATATATAATATACCATCTGAATTATCCCTTTCAAAAGAAATATGGAGTTCTCAATAGATTTTACAACCAATGAGTTTTTTCAAATTTCTCAATCAAAAAAACTCTGTAAAATGTGAAACTTTGCCTCAAGCACACACAAATGGGATTTGTAAAATACAGATTTATTTTCAGCAACTGCCTGCTTTTACCATTTAAGAACACCAGAAGTGTTAGTGAACTGTGCCTGGAACTCTGCTGACAACGAGGTATCTTTAAATGCAGGCTTCACTTCCAGCTGGCCAAAATGGAAAAGTTTGCTCGTAGAAAATAGTATGTCTGCATTTCCTGATGGGCCATAAAAGCAAAATCTTACCAAAACCAAAGTTTTTGCTCCTCCAGCTGCATAGTCTGGAAGCAAAAAGTAAAGCCAAGATCACCAGCTCACTGACAGTAAGATTCAGTTGCTTCAAGGGCTCTTTATGTGAACCATGGATGTCCCAACCACAAACCACACTTCACCCAGGTGGTCAGCTGGGTAAATTGCATGCATGCTCATGCTGGTGTCCTAAGCATCCAAGTCTGGCATTAAACTCACAATCTTATACCATAATCCTCCTCTCTTCAGGAAGTTCAGGGTCTGCATGTGGCACAAACACACAAAATTCGCTCTTCCAGGAAACTAAGGCACTTGGCATTCAAAGCATTGGCAACCACTGCCCTGTCATATGAAAGAGATGAAAATCTGCACGTTGGGTGATGAGAATGATAAAAATAGAGTGAAACCAGACTCTTGAAAAAACAGAAAGGGAGCTTCACGCTGCCAATATAAGTCCAAAAATATAAATTCTCATCTTCTTGACAATTGGAAACAAAACTCAGTAAATATAAGGCAAGCTAGAATACAGTAACAATCTTATAAAAAAACAACACCACAAAAAATCCCAAACCAACAACAGCAGCTGTAAAGTCAAAGATTATATAGTCTGTAACAGCGAGAGGGGCACAGCCTCAAGCACTATCAGCAAAGAACCAAGGACTGTGGAATGCAAACTTTCCAAAAACAAACATGAACACCTTATTAAGTCCTAGATTCCTTATCTATGTCATATTTTCTCCAGCAACAAAGACAAACTACCTCAGAAATCCAGGTATGGTGTGGTTCTACAAACAGTAACACAACTGAGACAAGTGAAAACAAACAGTACAAAACACAGAAAAAATGTCTAAGTTCAAACGTGTTCTTAAATGTGTTTTGCCAACAAGCAAATTGCAACCTAGAACTATATATGGATCCTGTGCTCGCCATGCTTCTCTGTTTTGTGCTTAGCAGGCTAACAATTCCAAGGCACAAGAGAAACAAGTTCATTATTCATGCAGACATTCCAAATGTTCTGTTGTACCTCATCCCAGTCTGATCCTAGAGAGAAGCATAACCAGAGATGATCGGTCTCTGGGGTTCTGATGTATGATAACTACCAGCATATGCAAAACAGTAAGTGAAAATACTCTCTTGTACTCTGCTGATTAATGTCACAGAGATACTTTCATAATATAGAAAACTGTGGATTGAAATATCAGGGTCTTGGTTACAATCATCTATGGCAAACCTCTATTGTAAGAGACAGGAAATACCTTGAATTGCTGAGATACACAGAGGACTAGGGCCTTTGTTCAGCCACTGGAGTCAGATATCCATGACAGTAATAACCTGTTCTCCTAAGCACTGAGCCCCACCTACCATGTGAAAACATTTAGCTTCATTTATCTAGTTAATACTGAGGTTAACTGAGTTAAACAATGAGAGACACCAACTCAGTGTTAAGCCTCTTTGATACAGATTGTGTGACNTAAGCACTGAGCCCCACCTACCATGTGAAAACATTTAGCTTCATTTATCTAGTTAATACTGAGGTTAACTGAGTTAAACAAAGAGAGACACCAACTCGGTGTTAAGCCATGTCACCTCTTTGATACAGATTGTGTGACTAAAGCAACATTACAACCTTGTTGCTTACATAACTCTATTTCAGTCACTGAAGCAAAGGTGGGCTTAAATCTGTATTTCTACAACTGTACCACACTGTACCTCAGATTCCTACCTACATTAAAGATACACATTGCTATTCATGTAACTATTCATGTGTCTGCTACTTAAGAAATAACACCTACCTACATAATGAATAATTAGAGTCATAGAATATCTCAAACTGGAAGAGACTCAGAAGGATCTACCTCAAACCCTAAACTAAATATATTTATAAACATGTAAATTTTCAGATGTGATAGTCAGGAAATGCAGCCACTGTCAATCCCAGCGCACAGAAACGACCTCAGAAGAGGAAACAGTAATTACTCCTCCTGCTCACAGAGCTATACTAACAACCCTCACGGGATCTTTAGCCACTTGTACAACGCTGATCTGTTTCAATTAAAAACAGTGGAGCAAGGATGGCACGGTTGGTTGAATCCGACACTGTTGTTACAACGGAGTTATTCTCGACTGGATGCAAACGAGATTAGCACCATACCCAGAGAGATGAATGCCTTCATGCCATTCCTAGACAGCCTGGCAAGGGCGGCAATTTGCTGATGGCCATAGTCAATCAGCTGCCAAGAATCTGACTTCTAGTTCATGCACAATTAACTAAGTCACAACAAATAAATGTCCCAACATATGAAACTAAACGAAGAATGAAATTTTCAAGTTCAATAGATTCAAAGCAAGGTTGAGAAAAGATTAGGTTTTTCCCACTGGAAGTTACATTGATGAATTTAGATCAAAGGCAAGTTAAATACACTTAATTTGGTATGTAAGGATTTTGCAGGAGGCCGAGCCAATTTAAGTGTCAGTGTCTTGTTGCTACATGCCTGCTAAAAGCTGCTACTTAACAGCAGAACTGCAAAACGGGAACATGGAATGCCCAGGAACATTAGTGCAATGCCAACCATCCTTTAAACTGGCACGGAACACGGTATGAGCTAATGTGAGAGCCCATAGACACCACGTCTCTACCTGAACTGTAATCATCTGAACTGTAAACTGCTGCCAGCAGCAAGTATCAGCTGTAATCTGCAATTTTCAGTTCAGTTGAGATTACATGGGTAAAACAACGAAAGTTTTTCAGGACTAAAAGTCACCATTTATATTTTAGCTATAAATGTATATAAGATATATATTACAAATGTGAATACTTAATATGCATTATTAGTGCATCCTGATTTGATAGAGGCAAAAAGAAAACCATCAAACATACATGAATTTTATTTCTATTTCAATAAGCTACTTTAAAAAAAAACAGCATTACTTTCTGCACCTTCCACAATAAACTAGAAATACATGAAGTTATGTTTACTCTAAAAGCTTTTGAAACATTTTTAAAATGTAATCAATTTAACATTTACATAGATAAGGATGAAGTATTTTGTCCGAGTACAAAGTAGGTTGCTCCCATAGTTTAAAACACAATAAATGTGTGTTTTAAACTCCAGGGAAATCTGAAGTTCAAAGAGCTGGCAGAGGGTGGGGTGGTGCACAGAAAGAAAAGGGTAATAAACAAGGCAGTGGGACAAACGATGCTGCTCTGCAGTGGAAGATGTTTGCAAAGATATAAGTTTATTTTTGTCCCTCAACCTAACAGTAAAGGCAACACATGCACTTAGACTGTCAAAGGGCCGTGAACAAAGCCTGGGGACAGCCCGGCGGGCCGTGGCTGATAAACTGCACCGTGACCGCCGGTCAGCGCCTGAAGATCAGCGCTCAGAGGAAAAGGACGGCAGCTGATCCCAAAACCCCGGGCTGTGAAGCCCCCGGGGCCTGGCCGGCAGGCAGCCCGGTGCCCCAGGGCTCGGCGGGGCCAGCCCCATCAGCCGAACCATGCAGGTAAGGGCTCCGGCGCGGGGCTCAGGGAGCCCAATCACTCGGCAGCGACACGTTCAGTGCATGTGAAATAAGAACGAGCCCGTCTGCAAACTCTTCACCATCACTCCCCCAACACGTGCAATATACACACACACATATACATACATGTGTCTGCATATAAATTCTGGTCTGAACTTCATATTAGCTACTCAAAGGTTACGGGAATATTGAGCAAAAACCCTACCAGGGTAAGGATAAGGCATATGGGGGAATGCTTTCAAAGGCCAATAGCAAGGCACTCAAGCAGTTTAAAAGAAAAAATAAAACAAACTCAAAAAAACTACTCCAACATGACACCTTGGCACATAAGTTGCCATTGACAGTATAAATGGACACAGACACAGAAGGATAAAGCAGGCTATTCTGCTTTTTTACTTTCATACACTCCAAATGCTTTTGTATTGACTACACAGAGTCATAGTATATTCTGAGTTGGAAGGGACTCACTAGGACCAAGTCCAACTCAAGTCAATGGCCCATGCAGGGATCTGGTGGCAGAATTTCTTTCTGTAGTAAAATAACTTAATTCCATATTTTCCCTTTAAGAATTTTCACATGCAAAATAAAAATACATATATACCTATATTTTTTAGCTATAGCAAATGTTATAAACAATATAAACAGGAATATCACATCTCACTATCTGAAGGAAACTAAAGAACAAGTATTTCAAATACTTTTCAAAATAACCTATTACCAACATTCACTGCATTTTTTGTTCTAACCTAAATTATAGCTGGACCTAAATTATAGATATTTCAGCCTCTGCAATTTACAGTCCTTAACAGACATGAGAGCTTTTTCCCAAGAGTTACAGAACTGAACTATTTTTACAAAGATTTTCAGTTATACATTGTATCTGGTTTAGGCTTTGTGTAAACTAGACAGAGCATAAAAGACAGACATTTATAAATTAACTGAAGGAAGGTGTACTGCAGGCCCTCAGACATCTGAAGTCTAGACAGAGCTTCAGTACATTTGGACTGCGGTAGCATAAGAATCTCAGTTCTTAAATTCTCCATGTATTTGCCATGTGTAACAGGAATAATTGAATTTATTGCTAAACTTTTTGTGAAGAATTCATTGTAAGGGATTACCTATAATAATGTTGATAGACTGTCTTATCTTTAAAAAATCCCCACATTTCTAAGAAATTCTAGCAGAAGTCATTATTGCTGTGGTTCCAAAAGTCATCCGGATTCGTGCTTCCCCTCCTCTCTGAGTGTGGAGACACACTTCAGCACAACAGCACAGCCCAAGCTACCAGAGTAGCAAACCTGCACCATTTCTTTCTTGCCTACTTCATGCATTTTTAAGCAGTCTTAAAAAATGCCAACCTTGTTATGATGTAGGAGATGTCAGTCAGGCATGCACAAGTCATCTGACCAAGCTGAAGCCCATGAAGCTTCAGTTATCTACCTCAGCATCTGCAATCATTATCTCTGTCTCCTGCTTTCACTGTTCCCAGTTGTTCATACTTTGAAACACTCCCCAGTTTTGAATGCCTGCATTAGACACTGTTTCCTTATTTTCAGCCCACAGCGCTCATCTTGGTGACACTCCCCTCATTATCCTCCTTATTTCTCCTGTTCTAAAAGAAAAGGTGCCCTTGAGTTTTCTCCCTGTCCTTGTGGGCCATGTTAACCTTCAACATTTAAAGTCTGTCTGTAGCTCTGGGTATGATCCCCAGTGAGATCCCCCACCCAAGTGGATTCTTAGAGTGGTGCACCTTGTACCTTCCTTGCAAGAGCATTAGCTAATGTGAAACAATATGCAGCTGGGACATGGCATCCTAGCAAACAGGTATTGCTCGGTCACCATGAGGCTGGATGGGTACAGACCCTGTCCAGAAAATTAATGCTTTCAGTTTTGTGTGCAGGATTTCTGTGTGGAGAGTGTGGCCACCAAGTGCTTTGTGGCAGTAGCTACTGAAACTAAAGAAATCTGGTCATGCAGGCCCTCTGGGGAATCTAGCAAGAGCCAAACTTGGAAGGATGTGTTTATTCCCTGAAAAAACTCGATCCACTAGAAGTTTAAGTACAGGAAACATGGATTTATTTTTTTTTTCCCTCACAGGAAGCTCTTGTCTAGAGGAGAGGTATCTTTGGTAAGAGGACATTCTTACTGTCCTACAAAGACTGATTATCCAGGCCTCTCTCCCCTCACCTACAGTAGCTACTTACACAGCTCTGACACACCCCCTGCACACCTCTCCCAATAGCTAAGCAGAAATCAAGCAAGTCTCCACTCATCTACACTACACAGCTCAGAAGAAGAGGGCAGACATGTGCATCTTTTCCTCTGGCAGGCAAATTATCAATGTGCTACAGCAATCACAGATGCACACAAATACACAGAAAATACCCAAAAAGGCAACCATGTGACAAAGGAACTATGTTTGCCCCTAAAGGCTGGTGAATCAACAGTCATCACTAAAAGACAGAAAAAGGCAGCAAATTTTGGGGTGCAGCTACTCCCACCCCCTCCTTCAGAATGCAGTAGAGAACTAAAGAGGTGACACAATAGTAGTTTTAGAAATTGTCAGCTTTAATCATTGCACTGTCAAACTAGAAAAAAAACAAACATGGACACTTGAACACATTCCCCATCTAATGTGGTTATTTTCTGGACCATTTTCTTTTTATGGTCTTTATCAATGAAGGCATAGGTAATATCTTGTAGACAAGTTGTCACCTTGATCGTCCATCCTGCAAATGGCAAACTAAGCCTGCATTCCACCTCCACCAGCACACAACAAGGGCCCAAGCTCCATCCATCCTCCTGACCCATGCAGCTCTGTGGACAAAGAGCATCTCACACCCGAACACCACAAAGCTCACTTCAGAAAGACATCAGGATCCTCTGCTATCCTTAGGCTAGATTTGTCGATGACACAAACATCACAAACCTGGCAAAGATGTCCCACAATGTATCACAGTTCACCAAATCCTTCAAGACAATCCAGCTGCTCTTGCCAGAGCTGCCATGGGCCAATGCACTGGGTGTGAGTTGTCACCCAGTTGTTGATCCCACACAGTTTGACAGCTCATGGACAGCAAACAGTGTGGACCACCAGCACACAACATACAATTTTGTCCTATTTGCCTACTATTCAAAGGAAAATATGTGAAGATGACCTTCAAAATCATGGTCACCACATCACCCTCAGCAGACCTATCCTACTTAGTCTAATGCTAGGTTTTGCTGATGACTAGGTAAAGTTCACAAGGTTCCACTGGGCAGCAGCTACTTCCATAAAAACACTAAGACAAGATGGAAATTGCACCTGTGTCTCAAAGCTTTGCACCCACTACTGACTTTCCCCAACTCCCAGGATGATGTGCTCTCAGCAGCCAGCTCAGCTCCCAAGCCCTGGATTGCCCCCTATCAGTGAAGGCAAAGTAGTTACAAACTCAAAAGTTCTGTTCCTGTTTTCCTGCTGTATACAAATAGTTTCAGGGAAGCTGTTCCATTCATCCACAGGTGTCCTCTAGGAGTAGGCTACAGCCACAGGACTAAGTCCATCACTGCCTTGATTTAGCCAGTAACTGCAGATTTGAGTGTGGAGAGGAGGGAATTGGAGACAATTGGAGACAAAAAGGCTGCACAGTGAGACTGAGAAACCACCATCAGCTTGCAGCTACACCTGAACATTAACCAGGGCACTGCAGAAGGGACATCTGTGGGAAACAAACAACAAGATACCACGGTATTTCTCAGAAGCCTGCTGTTGACAAAAATCTGCAAGACAGCCTTCCGTAGGCCAGCTTCAGACATCATGCACAGGGAGACTGGACAAAATCTAACCCAGAGTAAAACTCCTTCATCTCAGGCAGCAGACAGGTGAGAAGTGTGCTGACAACTTCTCCTAGTGATCCACTCCTGTAACACCAAATGACTTGCTAGTGTAGGCACAGCCTCTACAGATGGGTAAAGAGGAGGCTCTTGGAATCACACTGTCAACACCACCTCCAAGAACCCCAGCTACCAACTCTTTGTTGGGCAGGCATTACTTTGGACCCCCATGCATTCTAAACAGCAGAACAAAGAGCCAGGCAGTGCTATTCACGTTATCAAGTGGACAAGTCCTGCTGCTCAGAGAAAGCAGCAAGAGATTTTGTGGATGACTGATATGCTTAGAGCCAGGGTAATGGGATTGCACACACTCACCTGTCTGCTTTCAGTCAATCTGCATAAGCCAATCACACCTGAAGGGCCACAGTACTACAGGTAACAAACACTTTTTTAGAGGCTGCAATTTACTGTACCCACAGGAATCAGCAAAAATGGTTTATGAATGTTGCTATAAGCACCACTCTAAGAACTAAACATGATGTATGTTTCTTTGAAATACCTGAGAGCAAGAGAGCACAAAAAATAAACATACATCCCAAATTCTTATGGTATTTTACAAAACAACAAAGATAATTCACATGTTTTCAAACTCTTAGTCAATGCTTTTCTGCAACTTCCATGGTGATGCTCAAGAGAATTACTCATGTCCAATTATTCCATATTTCTTATGAAATAACGAGCAGTCAGTTGTACTGCCTTGCATTTCCTCCAATCCATATGAAGTTATCTATAAAAAATACTTTGGCATCTGCCAACTTCCATTTAACAAGCATCAATTTAGCTGTTTCATCACCACAATTTTTTGTGACATCCACTACATTCTGAGAAGCTAGAAAAGTTACCCAAGTTTGTACACAGTGACACATGATGTTCTAAATTTACCACTTTTTACAAAAGCCTTCCCTGCTCTTTAGTACCATGGTAAAGAGACAACAAAAACGTTACAAACAAAACATGAATTAAAGACCCCTTTGTGCTTGTTCCATTGGTCAATGTCCACACCTCTGCACACATTTCTCCACTTTGGGGACAAAATGTAACTCCAAGCAGATCAAGAATATCGATGTTTTCCTAAAAGATGCTGAGGTTTAAGCTTCAAGCCCAAAGTTCTAGTGGTTCACGTATTACACCAAGCACTGCTCATGTGGAGTACAAGTGAGAAGCACAGATGGCTGTCTCTAGAGCTTAAGTAAATTCACACCTGTGCTACTTTGCAGGCTATTCCAGTAATAACCTTTTCACAAAACAGTACTTATTTCCCCAAAACTCCCAACCTACAGTGACAGACAGCTTTTCCCTTCCTGTGTGTATACACACACATGTATACCAATTTAAGTTTGCAGACACCAGGTTTGCAGGTTTTTTTTAAGTATTGTTATATTGAAGTAATGGTAAATTTGGATTTAGTGGAAGCAAATGAAGCCATTACGTTACAAATTTTAACTCGTGCAACTTCAGTGTTAAACTTTTGAAGGTACTTTTTAACCTTCTCTAAATGGTTTTGTTTAAACTGACCCCAGTTCTCACACAATTTCTGCCACTGCTGCAGGCAGCTGCACGTAACCCTCCACAGATACATATCCTGGCACATGGCCATGAACTCACAAGTGAATGGAAAACTCACTACTGAATCACTTTTTCAGTCTCTCTGAGGTACTTCATTGTTCTCTGTGCATTTCCCAGTGTTTTCTACAATCTGCTCTAAAAACTCACTGGCAAGCCTTTTCCCTTTGTACTTCTACAGACCTGTGGATCTTGCCCACATCAGAAAGCCTAAAGGGCTTGTCTCCTGCAGAGACATTCCAGAACTGCAGCAGAACTGATTAAGAGATATGAATGTTACAACACAGCAACTCTCTGCATCGATGGAATAATGCCTTCAGTTGACAACCCATTCCAGGATAGTTAAAGTAGGAATTACTTTGGAATTAGAAGTGACTTGTTTTTGTGGATGACCACGAGAGGGAGTTACACCTATTTAAGTACAGCTGTAATGAACCAGATCTGTTAGTCCACTTATTTTCTTCATCAGACAAACCCTAGACCTTCCACCTTCCAACCCAAACTAGTATCAACAAGAGCAGTTACTGATAAACTGCTTTGAGACACAGAGATGGTAGGCATCTGCAAATAACGAGATTCCAGTCATGCAGCTGTTCAGCAAACATACGCTAAACTTCACACCACAAAACCACGTGGTTTTTACTTTCCTAAAGCCACCATTTGTTGTGTAAACAAAAGTAATCCAAATATAAAGTAAAACTCAAGAAGCCAAAACTCAGTCCATCAAGTTGAAAGCTCAGAATTAAACTAAATAAATAAATATATGAATGGAGGGAGCAAGTGAAAATTACGTACCTTTTATCGCAGAAAACGAGATCCCAGAGGGACTATCCTCACTAACCAGAGCATCCATAACAGAGGTCCTAGGACTGAGTCAGTCATCTTCCTGCTCTAGTGCTTCAGTGTTTTGGTCTATAGCCCACCATTATGAACAGCTGATACACAAGGCAGAATTGTAAGGCCATGTATCAGCTGCTTTCCTGAAGACAACCGCTACCTGAGACACATCATCCTCTCCTGGAGGATTACTATGAAGACACCATCCAGAAATACCAATTTAACACATTCCCAGCACAGCTTTTCTGGCTATACAACACTCCCTTGCAGCAGAACACACCTGTAGAGCCTTCAGACCGGGGCATTGTGAGTTACCACTGTTTTGGAGAGTGAACATGGGCTGAGACTTGTCCCCTTGAAAAATCTTGCTCCTTTTGGGGAGTAAACACTCCCCAAAAATTCTTAGAGGGGGATAGAAATATAAAACTGTATTAACATTAGGGGTCTCTCTGCACAAAGTATTTTTGATTTCTGGAAGAAGTGTCTACCTTGCTCCTCAGGACTGCATGATCAAGCATCTTAGTCAAAGTCAGTTATGACACAAGGAGCAAAATACTTCAGGCCTCAACTTCAAAACCCTGTGAGACCTAACAAGCAAAGATGTAAATCTCAAGCCCAATTTTGAAAACCGGCAGATGGAGGGGAGGGTGAAGAGCAAGACAGAATTCAAAAACAAAGCCTTTAAGCATTCCTACTGAGGATCAAAACAAAGCACTCCTATAGAGTGAAAACATGCTATTAAAATTCTTTCTTCGGTATGAATGACGTTTGGACTGAAAATTACAAAAAAATTCAAGCTCTTAAAACAACAGAAGCCTCCTTCACCTCCTAAACTGCTGCCTCATTATGGCTGCAAACTGAAATTAAACACTATTCCAGAAGTGAGGGACTCCTCCCCTGCTGCAACACCAGGTCCCCTAAAAAGCAGAATCCTTTGACAATCCTGAGAAGGCTCTCTGTTGCAATCAACTATGGTCCAACTGGCACTGTTACTGAATGACATGAAGAATGACATCAAGATGTGTGACACTGGTACACACCGCTCCCTCTCAGAAAGAAGGTCCAGCAATGAACCACCATAAGCTTTTACCACATTAATTCCAAATTAACAGGAACTTCATACAGAATGGGAGCAAAAACCCTTTCACCTGTGCAGCAGCTCACTTAAAAAGTCCCTTTGACCAAGTAATCCATCATCACTGCTGGACCACAAATAAAGGCAAGGCAGACCACCACACAAGAGGCAGTTCAGAAATGTCTGCACAGTGCCACAGTAAGGAATACCAGATTAGAGGCCAGGCAGTGGGGACAACAGGAAGCAAATCAAAGAGGGTAGGCAAATCAAATCCTTATAGACACTGTTGTTCCCCACAGCCACCCAGCCAGCTGGCTGAGTAGTGATTCAACACTGTAGTAGTCAGGTTATAAGGGTGACAGGATGGAAAAAGACAGAAAACAACAAAACTTCTCACTACCATGCAACTTTTAATGAAATAGCTCTACAAGAAGGTAGGTAGCTATATGTGAGGCAAACCATGAATACTTTCCAAAAGGAACTCCCTCCACACATGCACTAGGCACAAGTTACTGACAGCTGAGAAAAGTCAAGTCATAAGCAACCTAATAAAAATGGCCCTGTGGTCTCTCTGCCCTAACAGCAGCGTGACTGGAAGGCACAAATACTGACAAGTGCTGGCTCAACGGCTGCAGTTAACACACACCAAGTAAGGAGCAGCAGCAGCACACCTCAGGAGATAAAGTGGCAGACACTGAAGGAAGCATTCCTGAAATTGATGACGAGAGAAGCACTGCACAGTTCACAACTGAAGCTTACAGCCTGCCTTCCAACTGAAAAGCCCTCAATTTGTCAGAGATCTGCATCTGAATTCAGTTGCTTGTGTACAGATGTCTTAACATTTGATACCAGAATTTCCATACATCTACACTGGGCTGACAAAAACAATGTGAGACCAAAGCCTGTGCTATTCCAGGCTGGCAACTGGCGGCCAAACAAGGAATCGTGATTATCCCAAGCAACACTAAAAACATGTTTTGGCAACTGAACCAAGCTCCTCCTCCAAGCTCAGTAAAGAGTATGCAAATAAGATTTTAGTAGCAGTACTTCCAACACCACATATAATATTTTTTTAAACAGAAGCTTTATATTCACCTCACTTCTGTTTCACTCTCTGCATAGCACAAGACACTGAGCTTTTCAAGACCTATGTTAAGATTTTCCCCCTCCTCTCACCACTGAAAAGCCATTATTAAAACAGGTTTAAAACTTGTTTTACAAGCCTCTCACCCAGAGAGGCTCTCGCCCTTTACAGGTATTGCTATGGGCAAAGCCTTTCCACAACGTGGCATATTCTCAGGGGAGCCACACTTATAGTCAGTTCAGGTAAGAAAAGGGCTTATTTTCAGATTAAAAGAGGGAAGTTGCTCTTTCAGTCAGAAGTTTCAGCAACCAGTCAGAAGATAACAGAATGCAAAAGCCGCAACAGAGAATAGGGCTAAGAATAACTTCAGGTGCTTCTCCTTAGTAGATGTAAAGTAAGAGAGGAGCAAAGAGCATCCTCTAAATATGATTTTTGCACTGAGTTCAGGCAGACCAGGATATCATAGACTATTTCCCCTGAGAGTTTCAACAATTGCTCTGTATAACAGCAAAGTGCCTGAGCTATATGTGATCAGCTCTGCCAAAACACTCTGAATAGCTACATTGCTGTGCTACACCCATTCCTCTTCCACTCTAATACAGGATCCAAGGCAGGGGGGAGGGAGGAAGTCGGTAGCTCCCTTACAGTGCTTATACAACCAAGGAGCTCACACTGTTTGAAGAAACATCTACTCACTAAACATTATCAACCTTGTCATTCAGTGCAACAGGTATCTCAAATAATTTCTTAATGACAAATTTGTTACATACTCTAAGGGGGAGGGGGTGGGAGAACTTACGTCCATTTTGCGAGCCGCTGTGTCCTGATCATAGTGTCCCATGATGTTTGGGAAAAAAGTCATATTGTAAGGCATTCCTGAACATCTGGCAATAGTAATTGGCTCACACGTGAATAAGCTGTGCCCTTGCACCAGAGCTAGAAGTAAACTGCAGGTCGCAGAGAACACAAGTGCTCCCATTTTGTCAGGATCTCCAACTTCAGCACATTGCTCTGTTCAGTAGACCGACCAGCGTCGCACAAGGATAAAAACACGCATCTTCCTCTGCTGGCTCCAGCGCAAGGCAGTAAGGCACACAGACTTCGCAGAGCTGCTTCAGCTATTGCCCCATTTCTGCTGAGCGCGACTTTACTTAATCCCTTCTTCTTCGAGCCTGTACGTGCAAAGACGGGACAGAGAAGTGAACAGCAGAGACAACCCGACCGCGACCACCCGTCCGAAGGCCAAGCTCGGCCTCCCGGCCGGCCTGCAGGCCAGAGGGCGGCTCCGGCCGGGCCGGGTGCCCCGCGGCCGCTCCGCGACCCCACACACCGCGCCGGGGCCGCGGCTCGGCGCAGCCCCGCTCCCGCCCGGGCCCCGGAGCCGCCGCCGCTCCCAACGCC
>VYXF01003035.1:1073513-1097269 GCA_013397295.1 Polioptila caerulea
CACCTTCACTGTCACCTTCACTGCCACCTGCACTGCCACCTTCATTGCCACCTGCACTGCCACCTTCACTGGCACCTTCACTGTCACCTTCACTGTCACCTTCACTGCCACCTGCACTGCCACCTTCACTGCCGCCTTCACTGCCACCTTCACTGCCGCCTTCACTGCCGCCTTCACTGCCACCTTCACTGCCACCTTCACTGCCGCCTTCACTGCCACCTGCACTGGCACCAGAACTGCCACCGTCCTGCAAAAGGCCCAAATCCTCAGGAGATGATGGGTACGGACACTCACTAGATGAGGCTGCAGCTGAGGAAGAGATTGATATTAGAAGTTGATGTTCGACAATTGAATTTAATGAAGGAAAGGGAAGTAATCAGAAATATTTGCTGAGGAAAGGGACGCTGTGGTGAGAACAAAGAGAAATGACTGTCCAAGTGAAGGAGGAGCATTGTGGTGACTTTGTTGCTCAGACTGCTGCTGTCTTCCAGAGACATGGCTCAAGGATGTATGAACTGTCCCACACTGCTCCCACACATGCTGCTGGCTGAGACCACACATTCCAGACAAGTACTGGCCCGTGGTGCTCATCCGTGCTCACAAACACTGGCCTGAGTGAATGAGACCTAACTATAGGAATGCTGAAGGTTACTGAGCAGAGGTGACCAAATTTCACAGCATGGAGCCGTCCAAGGTCTCATCAGGCTGCTGTTCAGCCATGCAAGTTGCTCCACGCTCCAGGATTGGAACAGGAAACACCAGATGCCGAGACATGCAAACCAGACTTAGGAATGGTTTGATGATGTTCAGGTAGCGCTACCTCTCTTCTAATGAGCCCCTAGATAGTCTGTGCAGTCTGGCACCTTCATCCAGAGAATCCCTCCATGGATTGTGAACCTGCACGTGGTTATTCAAAAGACAATAAGCATCTAGAAGCTCTCTTTGTGCAGATATTTTGTGTGTCATTTCCTGTGTCACCCTAAAGAAACATAAAACTCCTCCAGATTCCCTTACACCGAACCATTTTTGCACCTGTATGAATCATGAGGAGGATTGTATCTACCTGCTGCATATCCACATAGCTCTGCCGCTTGAGCCCATGGAGTAACTTGATAGCTGGAATGAAATTTGCTGTACAAACAAGCAAATGATGTTAAATTAAATGTTATTTGCAGGCTGTGGAAATTAATGTACTTTACTGTATGATAACACCCATCTACATTATCCTTTGTCATTGCTCCATTTCTCATCTTCCAGCTATCTTCTGTCCTAGTCCCTCTCAGTAACTCTTCCTGTCCTAGAAATACTGCATGTTTCTTTTCATGAGTTCTGAGAGGCTGCTGTACTCTAGGGGTCTGGCAGTGAGAGCCCCAGGAGCATGCAAGGGACAGTTCCCCCACTCCACTCCTGCAGAAGTTCTTGGGAAGTTCTTGATCAGCCCTTGATGAAGTTGCAGAGTTGCTCTCAGCTCTGGGAACACCATCAGATGCACTGAAACCGTGAAACAAAACATGTTCAGTACAGAATCACACTCCACCAGATTTCTAAACTCTCTTTCCTTTCTAGTTCCATTGACTAAGGCATTATATAAAGTCATGGCTTAGCTTGTTCCATCAAAATGCATTTTTTTTTACATAAATCTCTGAGAAACAGATGTGGTTAAGTAACATTCTTTTCCTTCCCTAAAGACTCTCATGTTTTTATTAGATGACAGGAAAAGGCAGAGAACAGGAAGCATGAACCCTTTCTTCAGTCACTCTATGAATATACTTTCTTTGCTCAGAACCTAGTTGTTAAGCAAGTTATTCCAGAAGTTGGTTCTCAGAGCTGTGATCTAAATATATTTGTTTCTGGCTCTATTAAGGTCTTGACTAACCAGAGTGGGGAATGTGAGCACTCTCATTGTTATCTAGCAAAACACCTTTAAGTATGATCAAGTATTTAAAGCATGTGCTCAGCTATATTGCTGATTAGGGATGCAGCTACTCAGAAGAGTAAATACTTTTCTTACCTGGAACTGGAGATATTGTTAACATTCCAGTTAATATTGATTTGCTGATCTTCCCTGGCACTGCCTCAAATAATTATAGTTTAGCAACATTTACTACAAAGAGTACAAGTGATTTAAAGCCTTATTTAAATCCAAGGTCATCTTCGGATGTCTTTCAACATTCTGGAGCGAAGAGGATTCAGCAGTCGTTCACAGCAGGTGCCTTCCAAGCTCTGCTTGCTCCCATCTTCTTTGCAGTGGATGTGGTGGAACAGGCTGTGTGCCATCCCTGCCATGCCCGTGCTCCATCCAGCTTGCTTAAACCTACCCTCAGCAGAAACATTCACAGCTTGTCTGAGCTATGAGCTAAAGCACCATTTTCTCCATCCAATTTTTTGTGGGGACATCCCTCCAGCAAAGGCAAACAGCAAGGTGACCTCGTTTACCTGCTGTGTGCACATGTCAGTGCCCCACGTGCTCCTGCTTTCTGGAGCAGTGTCAGTTGTCAGGAAGAAGCCTTCCTCTGCAGGAGGATGGGTATGGTGTTGGTGCTTGGAGTCTGCACACAAGAACTTGTACACTGGCTTGAGCTTTCTTCTCTTGACACATCTAAAAGCTTCCTAATTGAGTTGCACTGTTGGGACATTGTACCAAAGTTTGACCTAACATAATTTAATTGTTACAGATTTGCCAATTATATAGTTTAATGTTGGCTGATTTAGTTGTAAGGCTCATAATGTTCATATTATTCTGCATTTAAAATGCATTATTCATAATTTGTTGGAATTTAAAAGGACTAAATAGCCAGTAGATGGCACCTATCCTGTTATAATCCTGTTGTGATACTTAGAATGGCAAAGTTCTTGTCTTTTTATCAAATGCATTTTGGAAATTAAAAAACTAGACAAAACATAATTATTGACATAATTTATACTTTTTAGTTTACGGTAATAGTTTATGAACAGAATGTTTGTCTAAAGTCAAAACTCTACTGTGTAATTGAACACATAAACTCATGAGGAAGAACACAAAGATGACTTACAGTAATTTCCCAGTTATTTAGAAAATCCAGTCATTGATGAGTTAGTGCCTTCTGAGTACTTCTGCAGTCTCATGCAGCTATGTCAGCTTAAACCTTGTTTATAATATTTTCTTTTGTAAAGCCTTTAAACTGTAACTCACCCACCTCAACTCACTACAGCAATGAAGAGTGGAGAAGGAATCATAAGGAGAAAGCCAGAATGTTGATGCATTTCTGTGTATTAGCTGCATTACTGGGTGCTTGGAACCCATGTCATGTTCCTCCTTGAATAAAGTATGTTATTTAGACTTCAATCCTTCAAAATATTACAGTTCTGTGGGTTGTGGCACCCACGCACAAGAAGATGTTGATTTCTTTGATGGAAGAGAGATCTCAAGAAAGATCTCGTCTTTCATTTGTCTATAAATGACACCATGCCTTCACAGCATTGCTTTATTAAAACAGTGATTATGCTAATAGTATTCCTTTCCAAACAGGTTACTTCACCTAGCCTCGGATATTTAGCATGATGCAAACTAAACAGGAAGTAAAGAGTAAACTTTAAATGCTTGTAAGGAGCAAACTGTCCTAACAGTTTAAGGCCAAGGACACTTCATTCCCTGTGGACCTTTAGCAGCTGCCTTCCCTCCTGATAAATCTGCAGCCTGTCTGGGTGGGTGACAGTAGCAGTAGCAGCAACAGTGAGCGTTTTCATTGACAGAGTCCCTCTTATCTCATTGTTTTTGTGGCTGGAGTGGTATTCACCTTCGACAATGTCATACAGGCCAGGGGAAAATAAATCTGTTTCAGAGCATGAGTAATTTCCTATGGAAAAGACTGATACAAACCATGCAATCTGTTAGAGTGGACAGGCAAGGTGTAGGTGATTCTGGCAGCAAAGCAGAAAATCCTGGCTTAATAGGGTGTATTGCAGCTTTGGGTTTCACTCCCTCCAAAACATGGACTCATTAACTTGAGTTGAACTGTCCCTTTCAATACAATGTGCAGTTAGCAAAGCAGGAGTGACTTCACACACGTTTCAAATGTTTCAGTTTGTTAAGTTAAATGTTTTAATTCTTTCAAGATATTTATTGAAACACCAGGATGCTAGAGATACAAGAAAACAATAGCTTTGGAAGTTCAGAGGCAACTACTGTAAGGTGATTCATGTTAGCCTGTTAAAGGCAGACTAATGAACATCCACAGCAGTGTTTCAGGACATTGGAAATTATATCCATCCCATAACCAGCTAATGCATCATCTCTCCTCATCATAACAATCCTGTGCTGCAGGGATTTCCCAGCTTCGGATAAGCTGCATAACAGAGTGCCTTCCACAGAAAAACCCAGATCTGCCTGTATGTACATCCTCACAACACCTCCTCCCAGTGGGATTTCTGGAAAATTCACTATTTGCTAAAATATGAATGAAGAAGTTCAGATAAGAAGCATAAATTTTTCATTATTATTGCTTTGCAATTTCTTCAATAGCATTTATTTTCAATCCTGTGCAATAAAGTTATTTTTAATGTGTAAAAAATTAATTAGAAAGTGTCATGATCACTGTATGCCTTATCTTTACAAACAGAACAGCAAGTAATTTTCTTTCTTTTTTTGGCCACTGTTTATGATAACAAAAACTTATTTTGATAATGGTTGTAATGCCAGAAATAATGCTTTTCAGAAACCTGTTTGCAGGTGCTCCTGAGCTGTTATAAATAGAAGCATCATGCAGAGTACTAAGTATGGTTTCAGCTGAGACATACTTGCCTGAGATCAATGCACCATACAAAAATGAGTCACACTTTAGATCTTGTAGTAAGTATGACCACATAAGAACTAATTTTTCAGGTTAATAAAACCTGCTATGCTCCAGGACTTGTGTCAGTATTACTGTTTTAAATTAGGATTTGCAAAATAATGTTCTGAAACCAGTTATGCCATGTCCTGGGAGATAATGCTGACCACTTTTAAGACTTTCAAATTATGTAAACCTCATCTTAGTCTCCTTCCATGTTTTTTCACCCTTGATGTTGAAGATCAACCATTGTATAACCAGTCAACGTCTGGAAACTCAGCCTTTCCATCCAGGCATTTGTAGTCAGATAATGGAGGCAGCTGTGTGAGTGTGAAAGCATCTTACATAAAAATTATAGCAGAGAATAAAATAATAGAATTATGGAATGTTTTGGGTTGTATTTGGATCTTAAAGTGCATCTCGTTTCAATATCCCTGCCATGGACAGGGACATCTTCAAATAGACCAGGTTGCCTAAAGCCCCATCCAACCTGGCCTTGAACACCTGCAGGGATGGGGCAGTGGAACATGGAATGCTGTCAGGCAAAAAATTTAAATAGACAAAGCCAATAATGAATGAGATAGGAAAGATTTTAGTATGTGTCAGTAGTAATCACAGTAGGTCATAAACAGAAAAAAAATGCTTCATTAGCAAGGCATTGAGTCTAACCATAAAAATGCTTTTATTCTGACTACATCTAGTTAGATGTAGGTCTCTTCCCACCTGGCATGCCAGAGTTTCAGTAATTCACAGATATCATCAACTATGACAGCAGACAATTTGAGACACGAGGAGGCAGACAAGGGGCTAACCACTACTTTCATGTATTTTTACATTATTTTTGTACAAAGTACAATATGTACTGATTTCATGCTTGTGTCTCCATTTCCCTTCTTGGACTTTTTGACATATAACAGAGTCCAATTTGTAGGTGAAAGAGGAGGCCAAAAGTCAGAAATTAAAACTTCAGATAGAGAAGGAAGGCCAGGAGCCAATGGGGGAGGGATGGAGGGGCAGGGTTTTCCAATGCATAGGGATGAGAAGCAGAGGCAGAAGGACAGGAGGCTCTTTGCTTCTCTGAGAAGAGTGTGCAGGATGCTGGGTGAGAGTTTACTTGCTGGATGGGGATGGAAATTATAAAGCTCAGCTGTGGGCAATTGCTAAGGATCTTACAAAGCATCCAAAATGGCAAAGCAAAGCAAAAATGTGGCATATAAGCAACAAGAAAAGGGAAGTCTGAGATACCAGGTGGGATTTATGCCTCTCTGTGACACAGGCATCCTAACCCACCCTTCTCAGAGCACTGAGTCATAAAGGCCTGTGGTCTTGTTCAGGAAATATGGCAGAGAAGTATCCATAAAGCATTCCCTGTTACAAAGAGGAAGTGAAAGGCGCCCATGCCATCAACTCCTATACCCTAGAGGCCTTCTGAGACAAAGACACACTTAGGGTTCATGGGAAACTTCTCAGCCTTCCTTGCCACCAGCAGCCTAATCACCATCGTTATCTTTGTCCTCAGAGGACCCAAACTCCCCTTAAATGACAGAGATGTCCATGTCTCCTTCCATGGAGACACTCTTGTGCATTATGTGATGTCCTTGTTCTGCAACAGAACACAATTCAGAGCCTCTCAGCAGCAGAGAACAATGACTTAGCAATGGATAACTGCTCCTTGTTGTATTTGACTGTTTTCAAAGTCTGACTCAGGGCTTTAATTTTAGTCCTGCACTGCAATAAGTTGCATTTCTACCTGTGCTGGGCCATATGGGCACAAAAGATCACAGTAAGTCACCCTGTGCCACCAATTATCATCTCACGCACTGATGATCCTCTGCTCAAACTTTCATGCAGTTTAAGAACCATCCAAAAGGTTAAATTTGGATCATGATATGCTGGAAGTACACATTCTCCTGGAACATTGTTTTTAATGGCTGTGTTTAGGGGTAGATTTGGAACTATGTTCCATGTCTGGTCTTATTTCAGAGGGGTATCATTCTGTAGAACCCATACTTTCATGGTGAAAAGTGAAGATAGGCAAAACAACCCCAGCGTAGCAGCAGAGGCCATAGGTCTGCTGAGCAGCGAGATGGAGAGGTGATCATGGCTGGGAGCCACTCCAGGCCTAAGGACACTGACAACACTTAAGGGAACAGGCCAACTAATCCATGTAAAGAGGGACACAGACATCCAGAGATGGCAACCCTGTTCACAGAGGTCAGAAAGAGAGAGAAATTCCATACCAAAGGTATTGTAAAACACCTTCTGAGACCCTTCCAAAATGTCAGTAGAGCAAAATCAACAGACAAGTAAAAATTCAGTTTAACTCACCCAGTTCAATTTCAGATGGAAATGCAATTGGAAAAATTTTATTAGATTTGTCAGTCTGGCCCTTGGATTCATAAATCCTTCATAAATTCAATTGTCCTGTCTTTTCTTTGTGCATCAGATGTCACAACAGCTAGCATAAGTACATAGAAATTTCATTCTTCACCACTCAAGCAGTTATATGCTTTTGAGCAAAGGGACTGAAATTAAATAACAAACAAAGACAGCATTTTTTTTTCTATTCTCCTCTTTGCTCTTGCATTATACAAACACATACATCATTATATTTTGCACCAAATTAATTCCATTTCCTTAGAAAAACTCAGGTGAAACCATTTAAGCAAGTGTTGTGGAGTAATTTATTCCAAAAATAGATACTAACAATTTTAATAGAAGTTAATAACAAGTTCTGTTATCATATCAAAAAAATTAACGTATCCATTGATTTACACAGATATAACTAGAACAATGGTTTTATCCAATGGATTGACATTCTCATCATTTCATAATTTGTGTGTTTCCCTCATTTCATTCTCCTTTCTGCCTTTTCTGGCAACATATACATGTTTCTGCATCTCTGCCAATTGTATTGTGTCTTTTCCTCAGCCACTAGCAAATACAAGGTTTCTACACTGTGGGAGTAAAGTGAATAATTTAGCTAAGCTTTTGTTTGAGCTCTACAAGAACTGTGTGAGTGAAACTGTTGAATGCCAGGAATGAGTTCTCAAATTTTAACCAATTTGGAAGAATCTAAATTTGCTTTATGTTCAGGAGCTCTAGCTGTGTCAGTTGAAGTGTTGGTTTTAGCCTTTTTCTGAGTTTGAAAGCAATAATAAGGGAAGAAATGCAAACCTGCATTACTAGAGCTTTCTACTTTCATACTAGTTTGTGGTAAAGTAACATGGTTTCTTCTAGATTGTAGGCTATTGTAGGAGAACAGCAGCAGCATAATCCATGTTGGATTAATGAAGCCAGAGGCTCACTAATGAACACAGAAAAGTAATTTTTTTGGTAGAAAAAGAGCTTATAAAATATTGTCTACAATTATAAAAAAGTTATTTTTATGTTGTATAAAATTATATAAGCAAAACTGTAGGAAAAACTACAAACCCATTGATTTGAGCCCGCAGTTAAGTCACTTTATATCACACTGCCAATATAAAGTGTACAGAGTGTGCAAGCCGTACTCACTTAAAAGTTTTTATGCTAACAAAGTAGACAATGTGGTATGCAATGGCCTTAGTAGTAGTAAAAATCAGTGTCTCTTGAATCAGAACTTACCTTTGCTAAACGCTGACAAAATGGTCAGTTAATGGAAAGAGAAAGATGTCACTTGGACTGATCCCCACAGAGTTTTGAACTATTTTAGATACGTGGAAGAAAATCATAGATTAGAAAAAAAACTTACACTAAATTGCACTGGGGTAAGCAAAGCTTAAACTTGTCTGTCATGTGAAGATGGAAATCGTTGTTTCTTTTGATCTCAAAGACATCCCAAATGCCCAGCAGAGCTGGAGGGTGCTATTACTTTTCTAAGTGTACAACAGGCAGTCCAAGAGCACTGCCAAGATATATTTTATTATATTACATATGTCAAAATAATGGTCATCTGGACTTGCTCCAACAAATCTCCAACAGGTTCTTGAGAGCACAGGAATGTATCTGAGGGGCACTGCTCAATCTCACTGTTCAAGTATGTGGGATAAAGCCCACATGAATTTGAAGAGAAACAGCCCAAAAGACTGAGCAGACATAAATGAGGATATCCTGAGCTAATAAGGAAAGATCATTAACTTGCCACTGAAGAGGTCCTGGACCAGTGTAGTTTTATTGCAGAGGGAGCTGCAGCTGCAACTGCACAAGGTTGTTCTGTTCCTGTGTGTTCACCACGGGTGAACATGCACATGGGCCATGTGTGCAGGGCAGATGGTCTGGGACTAGGATCCAGGAGCAGGTATTGGAGCTAAGTGATTTGGCAGCATAAGTTCACCCTGGGATCAAAATGCATTTGTAACATGAAATACCAACAAGAGATTATTAGACAATAATTAAAAATACCCATATGATGAAGGTGTAAGAAATTGTTACACACCCTGAATGCAAGTAATTAATACATTGTAAGAAAAAACAGCATGCAGACAGATGAGCAGCAATGATGATAGCAATTTTGTGCTGGGAAAAATATATATATATATACACTGGTGTATATATTCTGGAAGTTAATCTGTTGTATTTGTTAATTATTCCTCTAAATTGTCAAAATCTATTAGGCACAGACCAGGGACAGAAAATTCTTATCAGAGGTGAAATCCCAGCTAGAGCAGGAATGGGTATAAAGCATTGGCCTCCACAATGATTTTAAACATGTTAGTTCATCTGAAAGATGGTTTTGATTCAGAAATATGAATAATCAAGATCATTTGCTTAGGACACTATATATGTACAATAATATTGAACTCCCTGCATCCCAATCATTCCCAGAGGTGATGATACTGCTTGGGTGGAGTTATGGCTGTTCAATGAGTTAATGAGAATTAATTTTGCCCCTGTGCTTGACAATTGTGATCATGAGCTTTAGTTTTGCCAGGGCCATATATGAATGGTAAAATTATGCTCTCAATAATATAATGATATGTCTAATAATATGCTGCAAAAAATATGTCATATTAATAGTCTTAATAAAGTGGAAAAAATTTTCTGTGAGGGAACTGATTTGAGGACAACGGAGATGCTACTGTGCTGCAGAAGGGCTGGTTTAGGGATGTGGGCAGGCCACAACACCCAATGTTTTAGGTTCAAATCAGTCCTTGAGTCAGACAAACTGAACATTAAGCCACTTACTAAATGTGACCTGGAAAGTTCTACCTGCCTTGCATGAACAAGGCCAATATTTAATTTCCTGGTAAAACCAGATACAGATGAACACGAATAATTTCATGCCTTTTGTGTTTGACAGCTCTTTATAGCTGATAAAGAATAGGCTGCTGCTTAGTTATGGTGCCTTTTCTTAAGCTGCTTTTTGACTGTGAGCAAACTCTTTTTTCTATCCATGCAGTAATACCCCAGACATGTTTCCCTGTATCCAAACATGTGGGTGTTTTGCATTTTTTAATGGAAATTAAATTAAAGCTGAATAATACTGATTATAATGCAAGAGTGTAAGCAAAGCTAATTAAAATAACTGGCAGCATGGCTCAGTCTTGCCCTGTGACACCACTTTCTCTCTTTCTCCCTCAATTCCATTTTTTTTCCTAAGCAGGGAGCCACAGCAACATAAAGCTACTTGTTTTATACAGTCTTGAATGGATAGATATATAGAGCAGCATCCCATTTTTTGCACTCAGGACATAAAAGCTATTTAATCCTCCAGAAAGAAAAGAAAAGCTATTATATTCTCACTTTTTCCCTCTTGATCATGAACATCCTAGTTCTGCCATTAGTATTTCCTAGATGTTTGTGTTTGCTGAGTTTTTCTGAGCAAGGAGCTGTGGCAGATAAACTTGGATTATATCATAAGTGACATATGTCAACAAATGTCATTTCTGGTGGACCAACTCACTTTTTATCTTTATATTAATGACCCACCTTTGCCATTAGTTTACCTAAAGGCAGAAGAATGGCTTTTAACTATGTATAGTATGCACAGGCTACCTGAAAAAAAATTGAAAATTAGACTGAAAGATTTGAAAACCAGAGAGTGGCAACAGGATAAAATGAGATTTTGCATCTCTCTATCTTAGAATATATCTTATTTCTTGTTAGCACCTTTTCCACATGCCTGACTGAGCCAATCTGGAAAGGAGGCACCTGAGATGGTGGTGGTGCAATGAGGGGTGCTTGGCCTGAGGTTTAAATGAAGGTTTAGTTTGGAAACACTGCAGTGTATTGAGTTCTTCGAAATATCTGCCTTGCTCTGAAATGAGGAGTACTGTGTCCACATTGTGTACACATCATTGTAGCTCATGTAGCACCTCCTAAGCATTAATTTTAGAAATGCCATCTCAGCACCTGTTCCCCACAGGCACAAGTGGAATAGAGTCCATTAAATTAAGCTTTGGGGACTTCACTTGCAACAAGACACCCCAGTCCCTTCTTGCTCCGGCTGATGCTCCACTTGCAGGTGGATCACAGATTACTGCCTGATCACAGATTTTGAAGCATCCTGTTTGTGGGGTTCCCATGGGCTGTTACACACCTGACTGCTGGACTGTGGATTCCTTGTGTCCCTGAATCCTTTTTGGCACATCTGAAAGCCATTCCTTTGATCCTATTCTTCCTTTTCTGGAGGAAACAAACCAGCTGCTGTCTCAGCATCCTGGCCAGGAATCAAAGAGAACAAGCTACTTGTCAGGCAACACCCAGGGCACAGACAATTAGGAAGGAAAAATACAATGAAAATTTCATACAATTTTGGAAAAAATAAGAAGTGTCATCTGTAAAAGTTATGAGTTTATTTCTATGGCAGAGGTCAAACAACACTACTGCTACTTTTCCATCCTATGCTCTCCAGTTCAGGCAGGAATGAGAGGGGTTTTTCCAGTTGCCTTGAAGTTGCCTCATGGCATCTTACTAGAGAGAGTGTCTCAGATCCCCAGTGTCTTTCCTTTAGCCATGAGAGGAACCACAAATTCTCCCCTTTATAATTATAGAGGTACAACTATATTTTGACCTCATAATCCCTCTTTGGCAAATACACTGATTTCCTATGGGAATATATGTATTTCACCTTCTTTCATGTGACCAAACAGTCCATGAGCCACAACTTGAGGACATCAGATACAGAAATATTCTGATTCCATGAATAGCAGATGTGGGAACCATTCATTATACCTTTGCAATCTTTGATCTCAGCTTTAAAACCAACCCAACCACAAACACAGAAATGTGAAATACATAGAATAATAAACAGACACTTGAAAAATTTTCTTTATTTTAATTTTCAAATTTAGGGTCAATTTTCATTAGTTTGAGGAGAGTACAAAAATGTTCCTATTAGTCTAGTTTGAATTTAGATGTATTTATAAGTAAAACTAAGCCTGCTATTTCAAATACCATTTCTGTGCACAAATTATATAGCTCATTCTTTTCATAAGGCATGAAACAGATTTCAGTTCAAACAATAAAATATTTTACACTTGGGTATCAGAGTTACAAACAGAAATTAAAAGTTTTTTAAAAAATGTGCCTGAACTGCAGAAGTACACACTAAAGACATTACAATATACACATGCAGAGACATGTACAAATAAGTATCTATGTATGTGAACATACCAGGAAGATCAAAAATACCTGTGTCCTGGTTATTTTTGAAATCTCAGTCACTTAACTAACAAGAATGCAGGTTTAACACGGTACTCATATATTGCTTACACAATAATTATAGTTTCCTATTTATGTCAGTACAAAATCATTTCAGTCACACAGTAAAATTGTGTGTCTTCCAGTCAATGTCCTACAGTGATGTTGAAATTATGAAATACATTAAGGAATCATAAGGGAGAAGATGAAGGAATAGTGCAAGATCAAGCTGCACTGAGTCTTTGAGAAGAGTAATTTGCCTCATGATGAATTTGGTAACAGTAAATCCTCTCTCTTCTGTAGACAATATCCTCTTTCTTTTGAATGATTCTATTTCTCACAGAGTGGAAGAAGACATATTAAGATATATAGGAAAATCATATGTATATATTGTGTTGGAATTGTGGAAACATGACAAAGTTCCTTTCTGTTTAAAACCTGAACTTAGGTCAATCATAAGAACTCACCATCTGTTGGCAAATCATTCCAGCAGAAAGTGTGTTGTTTCAGTGTACCTGTAGAAGTCCTCATGAACAGACAAGGGACATCAAAACAATTATGTGGCAATAATGTCTTTTAGGGAAAATTACATTTAAAAAATCCTGACATGTAAGACAGAGACACCCACACATCCTTTATCTGAAAGTCCATGTCTTTTAACATGGTTGTCTTATTTGATGTCTTTGAGTCATTTGTATTTGCAAGATGATGTTCAAAGAACAGGCCCTGTAAATAAGAGTCCTCATTTCTAAGAAGGCCACCTGGAGTGAAAATGTCCAGATGATTCTTTGGGCCTGCTCCTTCCACTAAAACCAGCATGTGAATATATGATGAGGACTTTAAATTGTCTGAAGTGGTATAGACTAGATTCTGTCACCTTAATGATAAAGAGTGGTATATTATTTTATAAACAAATTGGTTGTTTCTACTGGTGGTTATCTCTAGTAGAAGGAAAGTAAACCTAAGTATATCCCAATCTGTGCACAGAGGCAAGATTCACATCTCCACAACATGCTCTTAGTTTTATCAAAGTCATTGGAACTTTGCACATCAAACACTAAGAAACCACCTAGGAAATAATGTAATCTCTTTTCAGTTACTGCCTAATGAATAAGAACAGTAATGTATTACATGAGGAGTGTGTATAAAACAGTTTCTTACTATACATGGCTTTTACCACAGAAGTTGGATCCAATCTTTGAACGTCATAAAGTTAAGTTTCAGGATATGAACAGGTTTAGGGGATCTTGGAGTAGCTCGGGAACATTATAATGAGCAGTCCAGGGCAGGCAGCATCCCCCACTCTGCAGCTGCTGCCCTGGTGGGGGAGGAGGTCAGCATGAGCAAGGTCTGTGCTGTTGCCCAGATAATTGTGTACCAAGGTCATCTCCTGCAAACCATCCTGTCACACCTCATGCTTGGAATGCAAGACACAAGAGCTGCCTCTGTGATGGCTGCTGGCATGAGCCAGGGCTGCTCCATGTGCCATGCAGCTCTGGGGCTTCCTTCTGTGCTGTGACCCAAGCTGTCTGACGCATCTGGTCAGCACATCATCACTAAATAATTCCCAAGCTAATAAATAATCTCACTGCCAGGACTCCTTTGTTCTTGCATCTGCTCACTCTAATGTGGTATCCACCCCAGGCCACAATCTCTGGAACAGCTTCTTACACAACAAACCTTTCCTTTTGCTTTCCTTCAAAGTCCTGTTTACCCTCAAACACATCAGGATCATTATTCACTTTCCGTAGCTTTCTTGTATCATACAAGTTTATGCTGCACTCTCTCTGCCAGTAAATCCTTTTAGAATATGCTATGGCATACAAAATTCTGGCTCTAACACTGGATTCCTGTTTGCCTTTTTTATGGAGTAATTAATCAACAATTCCTATTGCATAGACTTGTACAACAAGGGAAGTAACACACCTAAGTAGCAAGCTATTAAAATGATCCAAATACAGAATAAACTAGGGTTCAGTTCACAATCCTATTCATACTTGTTTGCCTGTTTTGAATAGTTCTTTTAAATGGCTCTTTAAGGATACTAATATACATCCATCCATATATATATGTATGTATATATGTCTAATAGGGGAGGCAAATAAATGTACCTTTTTTATCTTCATAAACATGCAAACCCACAGAGAATATCTATTATTACTTCTATATTAAGAAGTAATATGCTGAATTAATTCCTAGACTTTACTGAACATTTATAATCCTTTTAGATATATATTTATTATAATTATGGACTACTGTGGTAAAGGATTTTCACAATGTAATAAATAAGTTCTGCACAGTAAATTAATTATATCTTATCAAATAAAGTAATTTTTTGAACTGACATTAGAATATGACTTTAAAGATTATGGTTATTTTCATGTAATGTTAATGGTAACTTTTTTCCAAGTCAGACTGGGCTTCAACATAATCAAAGGGGCATTTATAAAACAACCAAGTAGCCATGACTCTATTTAGCAGTTAAGACTGGGACCTCAAGTAAGGCTGATCAGTATGAAAGTTACTATTTTAAAGACCAAAATTATGTCACTATGAACAATAAATTAAAACTAAGTGATTTAAGATTTCATAGATAAAAACATTACTGTATGACTTAACTATATATAACCTATATATATAGTTGAAAAGAGATTTAGTGGAAGACTAGACTTTAGTCTCACTTTCTTGGGATGTCTGGGTTTGTGTTTTAAAAACTGTGAGTGCTTTAAATGAACTCTGTGGGTTTGAATGTGCACACTCAAAACCCCTTTATGACTAAAAATGCAGATTTATTTGCTCATTTCCTGGTTTTAATTGTGATGAGCTGTACCCCTCATTATCCAGCCTCATCTTAATAGCAATGTGGAACAGGACATACACAAGGATAACACAGAAGTTAGTAAAAAACAAATGTCATGAATTTCTGTGTATGTCTGTGGAGTGCCACTGCTTTAGACAAACGACATCTGAAGATCCTACAGTGCTTGCAGCTTGGTTTCCACAAGACTTGCTTCTGGAGGCACTCAGTAGCAGCTGCCTGCTGGATTCAACCTGGAACACCTAGAAATCTTCGTGTCTTCAGTGACTGACATTTAAAGTGCAGTGAAGCTTCGTTAAGTCCATCCTCACCTGCAATTTTCTTCATTAATTGGAACAATTCTTTGTTTTCCTTCTGTCACTTTGTCTGATGCCTTTTGTGACATTAATGGCGACTTCTTGCGTGGACATTTTCTGTGTGTCCCATTTACTCTGCGAGAGTTTAAACAGTACAGTGAGTTCCACGATGACAACAGAAAGGCATCGATGATTAACCCCTAATTTACAAAAACAGTTCTGCTAAATAAACACAATGTCTCCAGCACCCTTCACACAGCACTGTGATACAGAGCAACTTCCTCATTGAGCATGGACACAAGCTTTTATATCTGCTACAAAGGCAGCGGATGTCAGTAGGCTTTGGATCAACCTGCTTGCCTATAATTATCATCTCTGCATGTGTGTGCTATAAAGCAGGGCAAGCAAATCTGGTTTCAGTCCAGAAGTGAAAATTAGAGTTTCCTTTTGATGTCACTGTGAGTAGTGCGTCACTAGCCTGAGATAGAACTTTCTGTACTTGATTTTGTGTTTCTGATGTGAAAATATAATTTTAAAGTAACACTTACAAGGCCCAAGCACAATATAAATCTTTCAGAGCATCATCAGTTTATTTTCAATATTCAAAAAAGTCAGTCTGTCTGAGGCATGCAAGGGCATCTCTAATTTAAATTTATACTTTTCTATCTCCCAGGCTGTCTGCTTGTTGCCATAAGCAACACACTATAATGTGCAGGAAACTGGATAGACCTAACAAAGTGCACCCAGATCCAGGCTCATAGAGACACACAGCTGAGTTAGGTGGGTTTGATTATTGCATTGACAAGTGTTCCACCAGTCTGTTTGGCAGTGTAAGGAATGCCAGGTAAATTAGGCATTATTTAAATGGTAATAGTGCCAGGTAAAATAATGTCTGATAAAGTTCAGACACTGACATAAGTGAAAGGTTCATATAAATCACAGAGCAACACTTGGAGTTAATTTGCTGCTGTGTATTATTTCACATGTCTGCAGCCTGAATACACCAGCTCCTTTGCTATCTGCTCCCCCAGTGCTACTGTTCATGCAAGCACTTTCCAAAGACTGTAATGAGAATCAAAACAGATTATTGTTAGTCAGGGAGATAACCTGGATACCACCCTTTCTGGGAGAGGTGCCTGACCAACCTGTTACCTTCACTGGTACTAGCACTCCTTTCTTTATTACTGTCTTCATCATCTTTTACTTTGAAATTGTTTTGATATTTCTGTCATGAAAGGATACTAAAGTTTCCCAGATACAGTAGTTGTCAAACCTTTTCCCTTCCAACAGCACAAGCAGATAGATGGCTGCTTTAGAGCTAAATGTAGGAGAAGGTGAGAAACAGAGAGGTGACATGATTTATCCCCTGCTAACCCACAGCCCAATGGCATAACCCAGCTCTTCCAAGAGCACCATGTGCTCATTGCACTGTCTTTTACAGCAGGTCGAGATAAAAGAAAAACTGCAGTCAATATGAATGTTCAGGTAAATAAAATGAGCACATTTTGAGCTGCAGAGGATAATCACCTTTTCAACTCTAGGCATCTAAACTTAAGGTTCTTACAGTTCCCTAAACAGCGGAAAAACAGAGATACAGAATGGCAGACCAGAGCTGGGGCCTAAATTAGATACCACACTTTCTCTCTAGGCATATGTATTTCTGTTTTGACTATAAGAAGTTTATACAACTTCCTTTCTTATGCATCTGCATTAGATGTGGAGGATAATGTAAATGCTTTAGTTATCATCAGAAATTTTCTTTGCACTGAGCTGCAACAGTGCAGATACCTGTTACTGAATGTATCTCAGCTAGAAAATGCAGGAGGATACCTTCAAAGTCATGAGGCCTCAGGGCAGGAGCCCACACTTCACTGAGTAGTACCATTACAGTCAGCACTCACATTATTAATACGTTGTGGAAATTTGCCCATACTTCCTACTAAGTGCAATACAGAAGTAATTTTCCATTCAATTACAGAATTAGACATTTTTTTCAAATAGTAGGGCAGGTACACACTGTAATTATCAATTGTGACCAAGCCTTTTTAAAATTGGATTCATAATTATGTAGTTCTATTTGACCATATCCAACCTCACCAATTAAAATTTCTCTGTGAGCTAGTGGCTGTGACAAGCATTTGGGCTTTTCATTTACAGAAATCCTATGGCTCTACATGTCCTGCTGCTATGGAATGTGTCCCTGTCCACCTGGAGGTGCAGCATCTCATGAAAAGATACAGCAGTATCTTTTATGTCTCCTGGGAATATCTTTGTACTGTAGCAATACAAAAGATAATAATACAAGGGAAGTATAAAATAAATAGACAAGTACTGATGTGTTGTGTGTTAGCAAATGCAAGATGAAGCTCAATCCAAATTCCCTTTTTCATTTGCTCAGACCCCTTAGCTTTAGACTGTGGCTCCCAAGATGGGAGAAATTCTTATGGGAAGCATATAGCAGTTCTGCCACATGCTGTGCTGTGGCACTTTCTGTGGAAAATTATCAAAAGACAAAGCTCAGCAAAGAGGAGTGCCCACCTTGGCAGTAATTCAGCAGAAACAAACTGTGCATGCCTGAGGAGCAGGGACACCAGGGGAGCTTGTTTCATGTCTGAGAGGGGCAAGAAACAAAGGAATTCCACGGAAGTGTTGTAGTTATTCTCTGTTTAAAACAATGCAGCTAACAGGAATTAAGCCAAAGGAATGACCCAAATGGTGACCAAAAGCTGAAATTTGCTTGAACTTGAAAATGCATATTCCTTTTTATGCCCCATGTATGCTAACAAAGTAAAACCTGCACAATCTTTACAAGTATATAAAGTCATTCAAACTCCCTTTGAGTGTGAAATTATGCCAACTGAATTTTTTTTCCCCCATCTTCAAAGGAAACAATATAGCTATATCTTAACAGGGGAGGGAGGTCAGAGGAGACTCAGCCTTTGTGTCCTGGAATGGTCGACAGGCTGTGGTCTCTCCTCCCCCGTGGGGATGCTTGTCAGGTAAGCTTCATTCCACAGTAATACTGTTGCTTATGCATTCTGATATCAGTGCAATTATCAACAGCAGTTTGTGGACCTTACTCTGTCCAACAGGCAAGAAATTGCACTATGTGTGGATGTGGAGTCTTTCTGTATTTGCCCAGATTTACAGTGCAGTGCATGCCAGTTTTGCATCAGGGATGGTGGTCGTGGCCAGACTCACTGTGCCACCACACTGTGCCTCTGGCCCCTCACCAGACTCAGAGTGCCAGGCAGGTAACTCCAAAATTCTGTTCTGTGCAAGTCTCCCAGGACCTCAGACAGGCAAATAATGCTGAGTAAGAAAGGGAAGGCCCTCAGGCCCACTACATCTGCAGACAACAGGGAAAGCGAGGGGGTCTCTCTCCCCTAATTTTTTGCGTGACAGAAGAATTGGTGTAGTCTGCAGGATTGCCTTGGATAAACAATTACAGAAGTATCAATGTGCTCCTTCCCAGGCAAGCAAATAACAGGCCCAAAAATTCTGGAAAGACAAAGCAATTATTTGTGCAGTATTGGAGGCTCAGTGATCTCACATGCAAAAGGGAATCAAAGAGTCCTCAAATATATCAGACATAGAACGTGCTGCTTTGAAATCAGAAAATCAAGTATTAAAATCACCACTGGCTTTTGAGAGGGAAATAAAGAAGAAATTGGAAACTCAAAAACAAGCTTGTAACTAAAAAAGATCATTTTAAGATTCTACTAATTCAGCAGAATATAGGGAAAGACAATTATTGGAGAAATTAGGTAGGGAAAAAACAGGGTGAAACAAAATCTGAGAGTGGAAATAGAGGGCAGGAAAATAACTGAATTGTTACTATCTTTGGCAACTGAGCAGCTGCACAGTTACAGAAAGAAAAGGAGATAAAGCAAAAACTGGAAGAAAAGGTAAAAATTATGCTTAAAAGGGTTGCCAATCCAGCCAGCATTGTACAGGTAAGAAAACCAATTGTATCCCTTGGAGAATGGTGAAAAAGCCAAGGGGACGGAGGCCACTCACAGTGTTCTGCAGGAGACTGACTGCCAATATTGTACCTTTAACTATTGCTGTGCCAGATTTTGTGCAACAGGTAAAGCAAATTCAGGCAGCATCCCATTCATGGAGGGCAAAATTAGATGTAAAAGATGTTATTTATGATTCCACTCTGGGAAATTCATGCTCACCCAGAAGGGAGTGTGGTATACCTTTGACAGATTCCCACAGGGATATAAATGTTCACCCATGACTGCATGTTCTGTGTGTGATTGCCAAAGTTTTACAGTCTCAATCTCCCCAGATGTGAAATTAGATTATATTAATTAGAGGACATGAAATTAGAGAAGAGTCCCCTGAAAAAGTAGGGGAAGCAGCAACAACAGCATGGCAAGCACTTCTCAAAGCAGAAACTGAGATTCCCTGAGAAATGCCAAGGACCATGTAGAGGACTTTATCTGCTGCATCTGCAGATAACCCAGAAAACTAGGATGTCTCCCTTCCCCAAATTTTTACCTAATACCTCCTGTAAGAAACCAAGTAAGCAGTAAACCAGCCTTAGGTTTTGGCTTTCTTCAATCTGCAGCATGTCAGCAGCTGCTATGCAAACAGGGCAGCAAGTGGAAACCTGGAGGAGGCAGGTGGGTGGGTGGGCAGCTGTGACAGGAGAAGGCTGGTCTTGGGTATAGCCCCAAAGCCTTGTTCTTACAATGTACACATTGTACACAACACATAAGTGAGGGGAAAAGGGGGGAGGATCTGATCCAAAGCCTACTGAAGTTATTGAAAAGACACCCATTGACTTCTGTAAGCTTCATGTCCAGCTTTGAAAGAACCAGGGTTCATGCAGTGCACGTATTTTAAGAACAGCAATTAAAGGAAAACATGTTCTTTTTCAGATAATTATCTAAATATGTTGTATGATGCATGCCACAGCTGGACTGAGTTGGAAATTAATGAGCATGGGGGCTTTTTTTACTGTAGCAAGTGTGTGTGTTACTCTGACTGACAAGCAAAACAGCAATTCTGTGGCTGTTCAGGCAGGAAGCATTGCCAGAGGTGCTCAGCTCAATCACGCTGTGGCACCATTTCCTCATCTCTCAAGACATTAAATACAGTATCACTGCAAAGAGAAAGGCTGTCACAAAAGTAACTTAGACCTGTTTGAAGCTAGTGCCGGGCATTAGAGAACATAATTATACTCCTACCTCTGCGGTCCTGAAGCCATTCTGTCTCTGTGCTGCAGTTCCCATGCTGTGGACTATGGGGTTTGCACACTGAGAGCCACAGTTGCTCCTCTTCTCAGCGTTCAGCATTCCAGCTGTGGCTGATGCTGGAGATACACCTGTGTGAGCCAATTTCCCATCCTCCAGAAGACCTGGTAGGTACACATGGAATTGGGCAATTAATACTGAGGAGCAATTAGCAGCTGGCTCTGGTGTGCCTCTATTTTGCCACATTTTGTGGCCGTGTCAGTGATGCAAGGTGTGGTACAGTATCACAGTGAGAGCAGTCTACCTCCCTGTGGCATCTTCATCCTCACATTTGACATCGTTTTGTCTTTTTTCTATGGTCACAGCTCTGTGAAACATTGGCTCAGAAAATGTGGAAAAAGAGTCAATGAGTGCAGCATATCAGTAGATTTTTGTCACCTGCAGATCTCCACTGACTTCTCTACACACATACCTTCTTGTATGACTGAGAGTTGAACTTAAGACCCAGAGAAGGAGAACAGAAGGGGTTAGATGTGAGCAGGACAGATGAGACCAGTACGGATGGAAAGGTTGCTCTATGCATGGCCTTGTCTTGAGTATTTTTTCATTTGAAGTTGAGAAATTTAGAAAAAATTATTTATTTCACGTTGTTTTGTCTATCAGCAATCAAATGAGTAATTTGCTTTCTGCTGTAGCTCTGTGGATACACATGCATTGTACAATATGATATTGGACAGCATAAATTAATTTTCCCATCTTACTGCATTAACTAAAATCAATTGTGATTTATGGTGAGTGCAGAGCACTCAACATCTGGTTGCAACACTGGGTCTGAAATCCAAATATGGGGAGTAAGTGGGATGCATGACTGTTGCTCTCAATTTAGTTTTTGTCAAAATTTATTTATGAAGAACTTTATGTTAAAAGAGAAACAAAGAAGGCAAATTTACTAACTAGCAATGTAGGTATCAAACCTAGAAAAATTAAGGATTCACAGACACTAAGTGAGAATCCAATGACAAATCATTGTTGTATGAAATGACATTGTGTCATCAAAACCTTCTGCATTAATCAGATAGGAATTCAAGTGCTGTGTTAAAGATAATTAAAAAGGAAACAAAGTCCTTTTCAAAGCAAATACTTTTTCAGAAATCTGCAGGAAAAGATGATTTGTCAGTAGAAAGCAACATTTGTCAGCATTAGCTAGCAAAGGCAATGACTGAATTCAATAAAGTTTCACCCAAATATTCAAACCCTTGGTCTTGAAACCATATAAAATGTTATTATATTGAAAGGTCTTTAAGATCTCTTCTGACTCCAGCCATTCTATGATTCTGAGTTAAGAAGTCTGAATACCAACTCGTCACTGCATTTCCCTGAGCAGTCAGAAGATGGAGGCAGAGTATTCCAAAGACACTTTGGCTTGTGGTGGTGGTAACTAACAATGCTCACATCTAGTTTTTGATAGAAAAAAATTGAGCTGAAACTTGAAAATATTATATTATAACTTATTTTTTAAAAAATACTTCTGTCTTTGGAAGCTGCCTTTTCTGCTAAATATAAAAACTGCTGTTGTTCTCATGTCTAAGTTTAGATGCAACTTCAGCAAGGCAATAGTAAACCTCACCTCTTCTACATCTCCCAAAATTCCCCACCTACTTATGTTTTAGGTCTTACCTCTTCCTATCACTCCACAGGGCCAGAGGAGAGGCAAAAAGTGACTTGGTGCAGAGCAGTAAGAGGCACAGACTGACATTGCAGACAAAACTGTTGTCAGGAAGGGAGATGGAGAGGCAATGAGCCACATGGGAGTCCGAGCTCCCAGCCAGGAGTCCACTGCTTCACCTTGCAGTGGAGCTCTGAGAGAAGCTTGAGCACAGCTTTCAACAGGCAAGCTGCACTAGGAATTACATTCTAATTCCATTAATTGAGTCTTTGACATTTCAAACATCCCAATTATGAGTTTTTCCTTCTGTGAAGTCATCCTATGAAATTATTTTCCACCATGTGTCTCTTTGGCCATCTGGCCTCTGACTAAATTGCCTGGTGAAACAGCTGTCAGCTAAAAAGCCATTTTCTTATTAAGTACAATTGTTCATTTATCAGATTGTGTTGTATGTTTTGGTCTTGCATAGAAAGATTTTTCTTACATAAATCCATTTCCAGTGGCTGATGGAAAATCTCTACTCTAAAAATGGCATATCTGGTTCATTTTTTGTCTCTGTTAGTTTGCAGCCTGAGCATACTTGCTGCATGCTGCATTGCAGGGGTGTGACTTTTTGCAATACTTGTCAAATATAAACCAGGTATCAGTATTTGAGCCTTCCACTACCACTACTATATTTTTATATGGATGACCTAGTGATCACCAACAATAGGCAAAAAGATTTTTTTATTTTATCCTGTAATATATTTGCTATTCTGAAGTTAAGAAATTAATTTATAATTTGTTTTCTTTAGCAAATAGATGATTTAGACAGTGGACAACAGTTTAGTGGCTTCAGTGACTTACTCTTTATGTATGAACACCAAGAAGAAATTACAGTGAGAATACATAAGCAGTGGTGTTAAGAGCATGAAATTTGTTGGCAATCCATAAAGCAACACGTATTTTGTAGACTAGATACATAACACAAAATGATTATTGCAAAACAGAGATGATGTCAAACATGATTGCTTTTAAAATAGCAAACATTTTTGCATAGCTATTTGGGATTTGCCACAGTACACAAAAACGAAGAGTCAACTCTCTTATGTACTGTCTGGAATTCACAACCAGCAGGGTGACAATACTAAGGGTCTTGCCTCAGTGTGGTTTAAAACAAGCAAACTTGAGATATTCATGCCATCCTCACAGCAGGGGTTTGGTAAATAATCCCCTTGGTCTTTCACGGTATGTAAATTTCCCTCGGGACCGGTATCTCAGAGCCTGCCCCGGCTGGTCCTGGCCCCTTACAGGCCTCGCCACGGCTCCTCTGCACCTTGACACATTCGGCCGACCCGG
>VYXF01003036.1:11512-38773 GCA_013397295.1 Polioptila caerulea
TGCTCCCGCCCGTGCCCGCCTCCCTCTCCCGCTGCCGTCGCCTCAGGAGCGGCGGCTCCCGCTCGCCCCGCCGCCAAGCGCCTCCGTCTCTATGGCGACTTCTCGCGAGACCGCATCCTCTTCATCCTCCTCCTCCTNTTTTTCTTAAACCAGCGCGCGTCGCCCGGCAACCAAGCGCCGCCCACTGACCTACTTCTAAAATTAACATTAACCCCTTTCTCGGCCGGCACGGCCGCCAGGCTGTGTCTCCGAGTNGCCACCTCACGGCTCCCCCCCGGCCCCCCCAAGGTGCCACGGCGCCGCCCGTTAATTAATTAAACCCGCTTCAAAATCGCCGCGCTGCCGCCATTTTTAATTTTTTTTTTTTCTCACTCGTAAGAATTTTTTTTATATTTTTTAAAAATTTATTTTTCTTAAACCAGCGCGCGTCGCCCGGCAACCAAGCGCCGCCCACTGACCTACTTCTAAAATTAACATTAACCCCTTTCTCGGCCGGCACGGCCGCCAGGCTGTGTCTCCGAGTTGCCCTCAAGCCCTAATGTCTCCCATCCCTCCGTCTCTCCCCAGAAAAAGCCGCTCCCGGCGGATTCCGGGGCGCTTTCCCCTCCCTGCTGTAACGAACACAAGATGGCGGGCGGGGGCGGCGGTGCCGTTCAAACCCGCGGGCCCGGCCCCTCCCGTCCCAGCCTGCCCCGCGCTTTTTCTAACGAATTTCGGTTCGAGTTCGCCGTTTCGGCGCCATTTTCGAGTGTGGAAGCGGCTGAGCTTCTACAGCAGCCGGAGCCGGCCGCGTTGCCGCCGCCTCGCTGGGGCACGGAGCCGCCGGGACGAGCAGGTACGAGCTCGGCGGGAGGGAGCGATGGTGGCTCGCCTCAGGGCGGTGGGGTGGGGGGGCTTCGCGGCGGAGGAGGTGCCCTCAGGGGGCTGCCCCGGGGCAGGGGGTGCTGGAGGGGATGGTGCTGATGGAGGATAAAGAGATGCTGGGAGAGTTGAGGGTAGACAAGGCATGCTGAGGTGGAGACAAGGCGTATTGAAGGGAAGGTGCTAAGGCATTATTGAAGGGGGGGTGCTGAGGGGAGAGACAGGGGGTGCTGAGGGGGAGCCAGGAGGCGCTGAGGGAGAAGGCGGGGGATGGCAGGAGGTGCCGAGGGAACGGCGGGTTCTGCCCCCCGCCTTATTTCCCCTCTTCCCTCCTCGCCCGGAGGGAGCCAAAGCGGCGGCGGCGCCTCTTCCCCGGCCGGGCGGCCCCGCTGAGGGTCCTGCCGAGGGCTCCGGGCACGGCGGGGCCGTCCCCGCTGCTGTCTGAACGGGCTTTGAGCAGCGGGTCCCAGAGGGGCTGTGCAGCCCAAGGGACCCACGGGGACCACGGCTCGGAGGACGGGGACGTTCAGGGACGCGTTTGGCTCGCGGAGAGACCCGATTTTAATCTGCTTAGAGCAGGGACCCTTCTAGCCCCGGCTCTGCCTGCTGCTTTGATGCTTGAAGGATGAGAGAAAAATCCAAAAAAAGCCCTTAACGAGTCGCTTAAAAGAGCTGGACTAGATGATCCCCGTCGGTCCTTTCCAACTCGTAACTTTCTGGGATTCTGTGAGTTGGAGAGAGGGTGACAAGGGTGCAGTCTGGCTCCTTAGGCTTTAAAAAAGCCCCAGATTTGTCACTGACAGGGCTTGTCGCTATCAGATTTTATCGGCTGTTAATAAGGACGCTTTTCTGTCCGGCTCCGGCTTTTTTTTCGCCATCCCCGTAAGGAAAAGGGCGCTTGGCAGGAGAGATGCTTTTTTACCAAACACCTTCGAGCTGGCTCGGGGGAGGGGCTGGGCACGAATTTGTTAAATTTGTTAGAGACTATGTGGCAGCTGATTTATCGCGATTTAAAAGCTGAGGTCAAGTTGGTTCTGAGGTCGGTTTGTTGGTTCTGGTGACTTTTTCGAGGGGGGGAAGGGTTGGGAAGGTAAATAGGTCTATATTGCACAATTCTCTTGGAGTGGAGCAGTTTTGGGGAAAAAAATAATAAAGAAATGTGCTTTGAGAGGCTGTAATTGTCCGCGACAGCCATTGTGGAGCAGTTCTGAACGGGGACATAGACTCAAATTGCCTGAAAATGAGTTCTGTCTCTCGTTTTCGCCCTCCCCCATTGTCCCAAATGAAGGACTCTCATGAGAGTGTGGGTTGGGGTTAGGTCTGAAAACGTCAAATGATTGGCACCAATTGTAAGATGTCTTTCTAACCACGTCAGTTTTTTATCTTGTGCGAAGTAAACTTTCTCATGTCTGTTTTTCTGCGGACTCACTTCGCCACTTGCTGCGATTTCAACTCTTTGGGGAGGGTTTTGCTCCTCACTCGTCCTTTCCTCTCATCGGGTGCTTTCTCTTCACCCGTTTGGGGAGCTGTGCTCAAGTGCCAGCTGATGGCTTTTGTAATGCTCGTCCTTGCTCAGATCACTTTACCATCCCAGCTACATGAAGGTATTTCGTTTTTGCTTTCTCTCTGAAATGCTGAATGCTGGCAGGAGGGGTTGTGTTGTATTTTGTGAGCAGAGTGTGTTGATTTGGATTGTTTAAGAGTCAGGTCGTTGCTCTAATCACGCAGGGCTCTTGTTTCTCTATCTGTTTATCAATCTCTCTATATCCATACAAATATTTAGCACGGATTATTGAAAGTAAAACGAGTGTCAGGTCTGAAATGTAAGGAGCTCTTCCAGGAGAGTGGAGACATGTGGCTCCTGGGCTTGTTATTCAATGTTATTTAACTCTTCTGCCCCCAGCACCACGGGGGCTTTCAGGGAGCAAAGTCACTGCCCCGAGTGTGTCCCCACGAGTTGGCAGCAGGCAGAGCCAGGTTAGGCTCAGCCCCTCCTTTTGGGGTTGATGTATCTTAAAATATATCATTTTGAAGCTAACCTCGATATTTTGTTTCAAATTTGGCTTTTTTGTCTTCTAAGTACCACCAGTCTTAAGTTTCTAAACGAGTCAAGCATCTGGGCAGAGGTGTAGGTGAATTCCTTGTGGGGTTGCAGCTGGTGCTGAGATCACGGGGTTCTCTTGTTTGTGTTAGCAAAGGAGATAGAGCCCTTCAGTTGTTTGATTGCTTGGAATGGAAGGGGAGCAGCCAACAGGGACCCGACCAGGGAAGAGCTCCAAAACCTCCAGTGCAGCCCATGGGAAGGGCAGGGAGCCCTTGGAGGACTCCTCCATGGACATGGAAGTGGAAAACGAAGGCACCAGGGAGCCTGACAAGGATCCTCCCCAAGGTAGGTCTGGGCTGGCAGTCGTGCTGCTGACAGAGCCTCCTTAGCAGCAACTTGAATTTCCCAACTCTCCCAGATGGGATTTGCTCTTTTCCCTTTTACAAAGCAACGCTGAGACCCCTGGCAGTTTAAAACTGCTTCTAAAATGGTCCAAAGAGCTTGCAAAGAGTTAAAGGGTTTGGCCCAGTGCAAGTGCAAAAAAGCAATTTGTAGACTTTCTCCTAATAAAGCCAATTTCGGAGCTCTGATCTGGAACATTGTACTTAAGATTGTGGTACAACAGCAGGATTTTTCAAATTTATAGGCAGCCAATGGTATGGGATTTCTTGGAATGGAATAAATGTCAAGTTTATTTACTTAACTCTTAAAATGATTTGACTTTCTTTTTCATGAAGCTGTGTGTTTTCTTGAGTTCCTTGAGTTGAGCTTTCGCAGAAAAAAAAATCTGCAAAACCAGCAGCTGTGTAACTTTTTAGGGAGCCAGATGTGCAGCAGTTAAAGGCAGGTATTTGACAAACAGATGAATACCTTGAAATTGGTGGCAAAAACTGCTGCCTGTTGGAAGAAGGAGTTGCTGGTGCCTGGGGAAAAGCTGCTCTGCTGATATCCAGGGGGCCAAGTTTGTTTTCGTAACAAACTTCCTGTCTTTGCAGAGCAGCTGTGCTGTCACTGCAGCTTTCAGAGCCTCGTGCAGAGATCCCCAAATCCTGCACAGGGGCTCTGAAATGTGGCTTTGCACTTATTCATTGGAAGGGCTTTGCCTGCTTCAGCTTTGCAGATTTATTGTGATGGTTGGAGCTGTTGGAATTGCAGGGGGCCTGTTAAAGTGTGTTGGAATAAGAATTACATAATGAAAGAACAAACCCAGCGATGGGACATCTTAAGTAGCTCTTAAAAAACATTTTGTTTGTGGAAAGAAGAATTTTAATTCCACTCAGCTCCTATGAATAATTACAGGCCAAAATGTAGTTTGGTTCAGACAGAGTTGATGTTTGCTTTTTCGGTTCAACATTTTAAAAGGTGTCAAATCATTGAGAGCTTACAGTTGTTTTGTTTTTTTATCTCTCTGTTTATTTGGATGGGATTTAGCAGCCTCAGATGAGGTGGATAATCGAAGTTTAGAAGAGATTTTGGGTAGCATCCCTCCTCCCCCAGCTCCAGCAATGACCAGTGAACCTGGTGCTCCTCGGCTCATGATCACTCACATTGTAAACCACAACTTCAAATCCTACGTAGGGGAGAAAACTCTGGGACCTTTTCACAAGGTATCTTTCTTTTTCCTTAAGTAGTTTTGAACTGAAGGTAAGACTTCACTGGGGGGTATTATTCCTTCCTGCATTTTCATCTAAGCTGACCTCAAAATAACTGAAAAAAATATTTAAGGTTTAGAAATATTTTGATAGTAATAATGTCAATTATGTAGAGAAAACAGTTAAGTGCAACTTTCCAATGCTGGGTGATTTTAATTTGTCAGCACAGCTTAGAAAAGCTCTCTTTTCTCCTGATTTCGTTTGCTGGAGAACTTTTAGGGCTGTGCTTGAAGAAAGAGAATATTTTTTTAGTGCCCACAAGAGCCTTCCGTGGCTTTGCTGGTGAGGGCTGTGAAGTGCAGGGCTTTGGGTGAAGCAGTGCAGCTGGGAGAGCTGAGCTGGGGCTTGCACTCACTTCTCCCTTTGGCACCAAAGCTCAGCTCCCAGACACTGGCACACACCAGGAATGGTGCTGGCAATGGGTGCTGGGCACTGGGCAGGTTCCTCTCCCCTGGAGGATCTCCTCTCTAACTTATCTAAATTTATTCTCGTGCATCATCGGCCCCAACGGCAGCGGCAAATCCAACATCATCGATTCCCTGCTCTTTGTGTTCGGCTACCGGGCCCAGAAAATCCGCTCCAAAAAACTCTCCGTGCTCATCCACCACTCTGATGAGCACAAGGACATCCAGAGCTGCTCTGTGGAAGTTCATTTCCAAAAGATCATTGACAAGGTGTGTATGATGGCAGGGCTTTGCCTGTAAGGAGCTGAAAAACTTGGAATATTTGCTTATTTTCGTTGGAGCTAGGGAAAACTTGAAAGCAGCATTAGTTTACCTTTGGGATATAAACCATCAGTGTTAATTAACTTGAAAAATCCTCTGTTGAGTAGTGCAGCTCTTAAAATCTTAGTAAGGATTCTTTTCTTTGCTGCAGGACTAATATGTGGTAGATTTTTGTTTGAAAACAATTTAGAAATTTTTAATCATCATTTTAAGAAGAACTCGTTTTAATTTGTAATCTCTACCTCAAGTCAAGAAATTTATTTCTGCAATGAAAAGAATTTAATAAAAATTTGTAAGTCTATGTTTGGACATATTAAATTCTTAAATGTATTATATATATTATTCTTAAATATGTAACACAAACATGTATTAAGAAATAAAACCTATTTAAGTAAAACTTTTCAAACCAATTAGAAATTATTTTAACTTATCTAAATTTAGAAAAATATATAATGAATCTGAAACTTATTTACACTTCATGTACTGTAAACATGTCTACAATTTTATAACAGATTTTTCAGCAAAAATTCTGGACCCCACATTTCACCACAAAAATTTTTTGAAGCTGATATTTTGTTTGAATGAAATAGAAAGTGTTGGCAAATTGAAAAATAATTTTTTTTGCTTGCTGCTTTGTGTATTGATGAAAACTTTAGCACTTTTTTGTTGATTTATTGCAATTTAATGCAGTACAAAGAATTTATTTCTCTTAATTTAAATTTCTTTTTTTGTGCACACATCCAAACTTTTGAATTTAGGATCAACCAAAAAAGTGGGAAGTGTACATTGAAATTCCAAAAATTGTGTTAATAAAGTAGCAGCACTTACAGCCTTTTTTAGCAACTGTTTGAAAAGCCATTTATTTTGTTTCTTTTTATAAGTATAATAACCAGATTTTTAAAATAATCGATTTATTTTTTTTTAAGAATTTTTTTATTTTACTTTGTGTTAACATCCAGAAGCTGAGTTTGATTTAAACCCAGAGAGCAATCTGGGAGCTCTTGGGGGTTAATCTGGGGGAGCTTTAACTCCTTCAAGCCTGGCACCAGCTTTCTTTTGGCTGCTGCTCTGGAGGTAGATGCAAGGTCCCTTTTGAAGCTGCTGATGTCACATTTGTCACATCTTTCATGTCTGGCTGGTTTATCTGGTGCAGTTTCTGTCTGGAGCTCCGAGCTGAGGGCAGCTCTGGGGGAGCTGTAAATGCAGAGAACTCTGCAGCCCCCAGGGCTCCAGAGTCCCTCCAGGCTGGGACAGCACAGCCACAGCACCCTGGGGCACTGCAGAGGGAATTGGGGCAGCACTGGCAAGGCAGCAGCTGCTGGCAGAGGTGGCAAAGGCACCAGGAGAAGACAATTCAGGGTATTTTTTGTCCACTTCTCAAAGGGTTTTTTTGTTGCTGTTTTTCTCTCTCTTTTTTTTTTTTTTTTTTTTGAGAGATGCAATTCTAAGGCAGCTCCCACTTCTACAACTCAGAGTCCATGAGAAAAGCATCTCATGATGAAATTTATCTACTTAATTGTGAAATAGGGGGTCAATCCACAGCTACAGTAATTGTTCCTCTGGCTTTGTGTTTCCTAAAGCAGGAAGGAGATGATTTTGAAGTCATTCCTGACAGCAAATTCTATGTCTCTAGAACTGCCTATAGAGACAATTCTTCCACCTACTACATCAATGGCAAGAAAAAGACATTCAGAGATGTTGGGATGCTCCTCCGAAGCCATGGCATTGACCTGGATCATAACAGGTTCTTAATTTTACAGGTTGGTGTGCAAACAAAGCCCATTGCAAAGTTGTGTTTGCAGCTGAAACTTTGAAAGTGCAGGTTTGAAATGTTGCCTTGGAGGCCTTGAAGTGCTGTAGCAGCACATCATGGTTTGCATGCTCTGCTCAAGGTGCGAATCATTATTTGCTGCTGGAGCAATTGAAGGCCCAGAAGCAGTTGGGATGTGCTGGCCCCTTTTCCAGGAGGGTTTGTGTCCCTGAGTGCAACAGTTGGGATGTGTTGTCCCTTTTTCCAGGAGGGTTTGTGTCCCTGATTGCAGTTGGGATGTGCTGTCCCTGTTTCCAGCAGGGTTTGTGTCCCTGAATGGAGTTGGGATGTGCTGTCCCTGTTTCCAGGAGGGTTTGTGTCCCTGAGTGCAGTTGGGATGTGCTGGCCCCTTTTCCAGGAGGGTTTGTGTCCTTGAGTGCAACAGTTGGGATGTGTTGTCCCTTTTTCCAGGAGGGTTTGTGTCCCTGATTGCAGTTGGGATGTGCTGTCCCTGTTTCCAGCAGGGTTTGTGTCCCTGAATGGAGTTGGGATGTGCTGTCCCTGTTTCCAGGAGGGTTTGTGTCCCTGAGTGCAGTTGGGATGTGCTGGCCCCTTTTCCAGGAGGGTTTGTGTCCCTGAGTGCAACAGTTGGGATGTGTTGTCCCTTTTTCCAGGAGGGTTTGTGTCCCTGATTGCAGTTGGGATGTGCTGTCCCTGTTTCCAGCAGGGTTTGTGTCCCTGAATGGAGTTGGGATGTGCTGTCCCTGTTTCCAGGAGGGTTTGTGTCCCTGAGTGCAGTTGGGATGTGCTGGCCCCTTTTCCAGGAGGGTTTGTGTCCTGAGTGCAGAGTTGGGATGTGCTGGCCCTTTTTCCTGAAGGGTTTGTGCCCTGAGTGCAGTTGGGATGTGCTGTCCNGAATTTTTGCCCTGATTGCAGCAGTTGTGCTCGTTCCGCCCTAGCAGCACGTAAATATTGGTGTGTACAAGAAACCTTCAACCCCAATATTCTTGTGCTGCTTCAGCGTGGCAGAGACTCAGCAGCTTGGGGGTGCTTTTATCTGAACTCCATCAATATTCCTTTAAACTGGCATTGTTGAATTCTTTCATCTCCTGTTGTCTGCAGCTCTGAGAGTGACATGGGTTATTGAGAAATGAGTGTGGAAAAATGAACTGTGCAGGAAAAATCCCCTGAATTGTGTTTGTTGCTTACCAGCTCCAGGAGTAGCACATTTATAACCAATCACAGGTTCCAGGCCATGCTGTAAAAATCATCACAATTTGTCAATTTAATGTCATTTCTATTCATGTTTCACCTTCAGATTCTGAGGCTTGCTTGCATCTTTTTGCTGTTTTAAACTCAGGCTGAAGGGAACAACATTAATTTTTTTTCTGGTTTTTAAATAATGAGAATTTTGCTACTTGCCAGCCAATTAAAATGTAAATTGAGGTACAAGTATTTCAATATTAATTCCATTCACTATTTCTGCCATTACCTGTAATTACTAATAAATCCCAAATCTACTCTGGCCTAGAAATCAGTGCTCAGTGGGAGCTTCCCAAGGTCTGAAATGTTTTAATAGAGTTTATTTTAGGCCTAGTTCTGTCAGAGGAGCTTCCAGTTCCCCTCTAAAAAACCCAAATATTTAAAAACCTTGTAGCTGGGTGGCTGTGCTTGCTTCACTTCCTCCAGACTTTCTGTGCAGTCCTTTTTCACAGCTACACCCACAAGAAGAGGATATCTCTGTTTGTAAGTCTCCAGGCCAATTCATTCTTTCCTCCAACACTTGATTCCTGCATTTTCTGCTTCAAGATGGACTGAGAAACACCTCCAAGAAAACAGCTTGGAGCAAACACATCCTTTTCTTTTTTTATTTTTTTTTTTTTTTTTAATACAGTTGTTCTGAAATCTCATTTTGCCAAAATTTCCAGAAGGGTGAAATATAAAGTGAAAGATGAAGCAGGGTGGGAATGCTGGGGCAGAGATACCCAAAGCTCAGACTTAGGGAAAACTGGGAGCTTGATATCTTAATTTATTTTATATTTTTTTCCCCCCAAATGGAATTTATTTTCTTCTCCCACAAATGGTTTCAATGAGGAGAGCATCCCTTTTTTCTGAAGGGCTGGAACTTCCCACCCTACAAAGGGAAGCAGAGCAAATATTAACCCCAAACCAGAGTGTTCCCACCTGAATTTTGATATTTCACCCCACCAGGCTTTATCCCAGAAACTACACTGAGATTTTCAGCTTTTTTTAGTCTTTCTGACTCAGGGCAGGGCCTTTCCCTTTGCCTTTTTAAAGTGAAATCCACTGATCTGACTGTCCAAAATTCAGTATTTCCACTTGGGAAATGCCACAATATTTTCCACAGAATGACAGCAGAACTTCAACCCTCAGCTCCTAAAATTTATCATTAGAAGGAAATAAAACCATCTAAAGCTGTGGATTATCACAAGGATTGCATTCCCCCCCTAACAGTTTCCAAATTATTTAAAATTGAAGGGATAAGTCACAGATTTATTTGGCTTTTACTCAAATTTGAACAGCAAAACTAAGAGTTTAATTAACCTAAATTTACCCAAATATTTCTCCATTCAAATAAGTTCTAAATCTCTGCTTTTGAACTATATCAAGAGGGTGTAATTAAAATATTTCATTTCTACTCCAGATTTGGGGGAAAAACATTAATTAATGATTATCAAAAGCTGGTTTGGGTGTGGAACAGAACATTTGCTGTCAGAATTAGAGAAAATGTTGTAGGAAACTTGTCCTACATGTGACAACACCTTTAGAGCTTTTTTTGATTTTATCTTGCTCACATAATTGCCATTACTCAGTGGAAAATATTTGCTTTTTAGAAGACTACTTCTTTTTTTTTTTTTTGCTTCCTTTTCCCCCTTTCACCCCCTCTTTTTCAGTGTTTTTCTACTGATTTTGGTGCATTTTAGGGTAAAATTTGAAAGCTGAGTTTTGATCTAGGGATTTCTGCTGATGCCAAAGTGAAAATATTCAAATCAAACTGCTGCTGATTTCTGTGAATAACATCACAAAAAAAAACCCAAACCTGTGGGAAAGCAGTGAATGGGAGAGTAATGGAGTGGTCCTAGAAAAATGACAAATTCTCTGCCTGAACTTGCAAATTGAAATAAATCATTTTCAAATTCTTCTGGTTCCAATGGGATGTGGCCAGCACAGAACAGGAGGAGTTTGTCACTCCTGGGCTCCTTAACTCCAACACTCCACAGTGCTTGTTTTTAATAATTGCCCTGTGCTTTTAGTACTTCAGGAATAGCCAATTATTTTGCATTATAATAATAATTATTCCTTAAAATTATCATAAAATTGTTGCATTTTTCATGAGCTCACCACAGCCTGAAAGTGCCACATGCCAAAGGTTCATCTTGTCACTTAAAAAAAAAGAGAGTTTAGGGAAAAATCTGGCACCTTGCTGCTGCTTTTCTGTCTTCCACACCTTCCAGGAACTTGGAGAGGTGTAAAGAACAACAAATAAAATAATTTAGCTTTCACTGAGAGCCTTGGAACCCTGCTCTGGCCAGGCTGACAAACTCAGAGTAAGTATTTGTGCTGTTCCTCTGAAAGGTTACAAAATCCCAGCCTCCTCCTCCTCCTGCTTTCCTCTAAGGAATGCTGAAAAAATTGGGAGGAATGGCAGCTTTGGAAGTGCAGGGGGGGGAATATTTGGGATCTGTGACCTCTGGGATGGGCAAAGTGAGCAGCAGAGTCACCAAAAAGGGTAAAAAAGCCACGTGGAGCTGCCCAGGTGACCCCCAGGCAGCCCCTTGGCACAGAAATATTGCAGAATTCATCCTGCATTCATGGCAGCAAACTTCCACATGGATTTTCATTTATTTCAGAATCTTACAAACAAATTAGAACTGTTTAAAGTCAATTTTGTCCTAATTACAGTGGTATTTCACTTGAATATATTTGATAGGCTTAAGAAAAATATTCTCCTGAAATCTTAAATCTGGGATTTTCTGTGCTGGATTTTGTGATTGGAGCTCAGATTTATCCTGTGGCAAGAGGAGGTTGCCAGGAGGGAAATTCTGGCAGGTTTTTCACCTGCTCCTGTGTGGAAACAATGTGGGAGTCACTTCCAGGGCAGTGGGGAGGAAATGAGGGAGAGATTTTCTTCTCCTTTGAGATAAACCAGAAATTCCCAATTGTTGAGGTCTGTGCTCCTAATGGGACATTGGAGCTGAGGCTCTAAATGGGATAATAAATGAATTATAAATTAATTATAAATGGGATTATAAAAAAATCTGTGCTGCCAGCATTAGGGGTGAAGAGNGGGATTATAAATGGAATTATAAAAAAATCTGGAATTATATGGAATTATAAAAAAATTATTAAAAAGTGCTGCCAGCATTAGGGGTGAAGAGAGAGTTGTTCCTGTAGGAAATTCTCTAGAAAAATATGGAAAAATGAGAGGAGCAAATGAATAATTTCTTGAGCAAATCAAACCTTGAGGTGGAGTTGGCCAATTCCTGACTGAAATTCCAAAGTGACTCTGGATTTGCACTCACTTTGTGCTGTTCTGTAAAACACAGGAATGTCCTTAAAACTTCTCAGCTTATTTCCAGAAAGCAGAATTGTAATTTGTGCAAACCACTGAGTGTTGTATAAAGGCTCAGTCTGAGATTTTCCTCATCTCTGGCCAGTGGTGACATTGTGGATTTTTCTACATAGATTTATTTTTTTATTTGGCTTTATTTCCCACTGAGTTTTCCTGGAAAGGAAGAGTTTTGGGTGCTTTTTTTTTTTCTCCTCCTGTATATTCAGGAGGTAAAACTGAGGGGTAAAAATGAGATGGGACTGCAAGCATTAAATAATAGCAACAATAACATGGAATTACAGGAAAAAAAAAACCAAACCAAACTTCCCAGAGCTGTGTAACAGCAGGAGAATCATGAAATTATGGCAATATTGGCCCTCTCCATACACATTCCAAAACCCATGGATGCAGAACTGGAATTCATGGGCTAAAATAAAGAAAAAAAAATTGAAGATAGAAAAATTTAGGATTTATTTTTGCCATTCTTTACTGTACTCCTTAAAAATGAGAGCTACTGTTGTATAAAATGGGGGGAAAAACCCAAAGCCAAGTGTGTGCACATAAAATGAAAATTAAAAAATTGAAATTGGGAGACAGGGGGAAATCAGTGGAAGCTGCAGACAGGGAAAGGGAGACATTTGTCTCATTTTGCTGCCTAAAGGCTTTTTGAAGAGAAAAATACACTTTTGGTGCCTTGTTAGCAAGAAATTGATGGCACAAACCAGCCAGGAAATAAAAATAGAGTGAGAAAACAAAATTCCACAACATCCAGGCTACTTTTGCTCTAAATTTTCCTCCCTCTTGGCTTTTGCTGCAGCTCCAGGTTGTGTCAGGCAGGAGGAATTGGAGCTGGAAGAGCCAAAAGCTGAACTCAGGGGCAGTAACTCCAGAGCAGGAGTGGGGTAAAGACCCAAAGGAAAAGCAGGAACTCAGCTGGGATTTTTCTCTTTGAAATCTCTAGAAAAGCAGCTTTCTAACCAACATTCCAGATGGCTGAATGGGATTTTCCTTTGAGCAAATCCAGAGTCACTCTGGCTTTGCTCCTCCTGATGCTGAGGAGTTTTCAGCTCCTGGAGGAACTTGAAAAATCTCTTTATTTCCATTTGCTTCAGTGGCTGAGAGAATTGAAACATTGCTGTGCTCTGGAAAACAGTAAAATAGAATTGACTTTTATGAAGAGATGTTTGCCCTGTGCTGGGTCACTTTTATCTCAAATTCCATGGTAAAAAGTGAAGAAAAAAATTGAAATTGGGGTGTAATGTGAATTAAGATGGGATTTTTACATTTATTTTTACAAACAAATGGCAGATTTTAGTTCTGGCTGCTCTAATCCCCCACAAAAATGTGAGTTAAGGTGGTTTTTACAACTGCAAGCACTGCTTCCATTACATTTTAATTACCCATGCATTTTTAGTACTATTTCATCACAAATATCCCTTAATCTGGTGATGCTTGATAAATTATGTCTCAATCACTGTATGCTGATATTACAATTCCATTTCCTTTAGGTAAGACCATAAAATTGGAAATAATTTATGTAATCACTTGATTCCAAAGCAAATTGTTCATGCTGAGAAGTTACAATGTGAAGGTGTTATTATTGTTAAATATTAAGGTGGAAATATTAAAATTAAATATTAAAATTAAAATATTAAATTGGAATTTTTGGAACAGAAATGATTGGAGTACAGTCAAGTTTGCTGAGACTCAAAGATTTTGGTCTCAATAAGAAAACTTCCTTTTATGGGGTTTAAAAAGCCTTAAAAGCTTTTCTATTATAAAATTATGCTGCTGCTACAGTGAAACTACTAAAATATTATTCTGCATTTAAAAAAATTGTCTTAAAAATACTAAATATTCTTACAAATCCCAAGTATCATAGTCATAGTTATCATACATTAAATTTCCTGGTGGTTTAATGGGATTTTGAAGCAAATTTATGTTTTTTGACCTGTCCCCAGCCAGGGAAGGTTTTCCTGATCCAAGAGTGTTGCATTTTCCAGGAAATGTTTTCTCTAAAGCTGTTTCTCCTGAGCACAATGTGATTTTCACTTGAGTCAGGTATCACATTTCTCCACCTCTCAACAGTGGTGGAGAGCTCCCCTAAAAAAACACAAATCCAAAACCTGAATCACCACAAAATTCCCCTCAAAACCCACCCAAACTTCCCTGAGCTCCTGCCCAGAGCACAGCACATTCCCAGCTACTGAATTCCAAACCCTCCCAAGGTTCTCAGCTTTTCAAAGCTGAGCTTAAGACAGCAGAAATTCCGAATCCAGAATCCTGGAAAATTGCTTTTACCTCCTTGGTGCCATAATTACTGTGTGAGGCATTGGCAAAGAGCTCTGGGAGTGCTGCAGTGACAGCCTGGACAAAACTCGGGGTGTTGAAGGTGCTGCCTTCCCAAAGTTTATCCCAAATATTCAGGGATGAAAAGAGGCAATCATCCACACAAACAAACAAGGCTCTTCCTAGGTTCTCCAGAAACAGCTCCTGCCCGAGGGCAGGCTTGGATGGGATTTTGGGAATCAGGAATTCCTGGCTGGGAAGGAATTCCCACAGGAGCTGTGGCTGTCCCTGGAAAGTGTCCAAGGCACCTGGGATAGGGAAAAGTGTCCCTTAAGGTCCCTTCCAACCCAAAAAGTGCTGTTGGTTCTCCATGAGGAGTTCTCACCTTGCTGTCAGTCATTAATTTTTCAATGCCAGAGACTTTTGGCCATCCCTGGCTCTTCCAGAGCAGAATTTCAGGCTGGGATGTGGCTGGATCCCAAAACTGCTTTATTCCCATTGAGCACTACCCCAGTGCCCCCCAGTTCCAGTCCAGCACTGGGGGCTGGCTCCTGTCCCTGCTGGCAGCAGCACTCTGAGCCACTCAGCCTCCACAGCTTTGGGAAACAGGCCCCAGTCCCAAAGGGAGCCAGGAAAGTTCTGGAACATGGCCCTGCAAAGGGGAGCTCCCTCTGTGGGAGCTGCTTCCCAGACCACTTATAGGAAAAGGTTCTCCTGAGCAGGTGAACCCCTCCCTGTACCAGGCAGTCAGATAACCTGGTTTTAAATTCCAATCCATCTGTGCCAGAAAATGTTGGATAAACTCAGGTTAGAGCTGTGCTGACAGGATCAGCTGTTTCCCTGCTTTTAGGGAAAACTGCTTGTGGGCAAATTGAGAATTTAAGCCAGTGCTGCTGGAACGTGCTGCTGGTTGTGCCAGGCCTGAAACTTCAACTTTCCCTCTTTACTTGGGTACAATAGAAAATGAAATTCTTAAATTGAGGAAGTATCTTAAACATCACAGCTGGGAATTATTCAGCTGTGCAAAGACAGGTTCCAAATTGCAGGAATTGATTCCTCATGCTTTTCACCAGAGGAGCCCCTTGCAGCTGAGAAGGGCTCTTCCCTTAATTTTACAGCCTGGTCTCCACCCTGATTGCTGGAAATGTTTCCCCGGAGGAGGTGGGGTGGCATTCCCAGGGGTGGTTCCCTGAGGAATTCTGTGGGGACTGGTGCTGGGTGTGTGTGAGATCCAGAGCTGGAGTTGGCCACTTCCAGCTCCTGATGGATCTGCATCCCAGTGCATCCACGTGGATGTGCAAGGCTGCAGGAGCTGCAATGGGGTTGGAAATTCCATTTGGAGCTCTGGCACTGAGGGTAGAACCTTCCCAAAGGGCTCGGTGGGAATGGAGATGGGGAATGGCAGAATGGTTTGGGGGAAGGGATCTTAAATCCCACCCCTGCCATGGCAGGGACCCCTTTGCTGTCCCAGGCTGCTCCAGCCCGGCCGTGGGCACTGCCAGGGATCCAGGGGCAGCCCCAGCTGGGGGCTGTGCCAGGGCCTGCCCACCCTGCCAGGGAATTCCTGCCCCAAATCCCCCCCAGCCCTGCCCTCTGGCAGTGGCAGCCATTCTGGGGTCCTGTCCCTGCAAACTCTCTCCATCCTCCCTGGAGCTCCTTCAGGCACTGGGGTGTCACTGTTCAGTCCCTGGAGCTTCTCCAGGACAGATCCAAGGCTGTTTTTTCCAGGAATTTCTTCCCTTGTGTGGATGTTTGGTTCCTTGTTGGCATCACCCATGGCTGGGTGTTGCCATCCATTTTGACTGTCTGAGCAGAGCCTGCATTTCCTTTTCATTTGACACATTGCTCCCTGTCCTGAATCCCTGAGCCCCAGGAAGGCACCCGAGGGAAGGAATTCCAGAATTCCAGGGGTTCTGGGGGCAGCCCTGAGGAGCTGCCCAAGCTCCTTCCCCTCCTTGCTCCACAAATGTCTGCCTGCCCCGCCTTGGTTTCACTTTCACAACCTCGGGCCATTTCAACATTCATAAAGAGCGAGGAGGTTTGGGGCTTTTCAGTTCTTAATTCAAATAATGAGTGCTGGTAATTAATTAGGAAACACTTCAATTGAGTTTTGGCAATTATAAAATCTGTTTGCTCTGTTAATCGTTGTCAAGAGGAGCAGGTACAACCTTTTCACTCTCCTTTAGCAATTAAAGGAAACTTTTTAATTTCTTTTCTGGAAAAAAATCTTTAAATTTTTTTCTGGAAACCTTTTTATTTCTTAAATTTGGGCTGGACTGAACAGATTTCTGTATATATTAACTTAATAAGTAGTATAAATATTAAATAATACTTAATATTATTTTTATTATTAATAACTTATTTTTACCCTCGATAAGAAAAGAAATATTAGTGAGCTACAGAGAAACCCCACAACTGCATCATCATCTTTCTTAGAGGTGGTGAATTATCTTAAACCAAATAATAAAAATTGGATTAATTCCCTGCTTGGCCCTAATTGCTGCTTTTCCCTGCTAAATCCAGGCTGGGGTTGGGATTTACAACACTGAGGGCTGCAAACCCAGAGCAGAAACCTCTCAGTGAGTTCAATCTTTGCTGTGCTTGTTTTCTCCTGGCTGTAAACAGAGGAAATGCTTGAATGCACGAAGGACAAAGATTTGTGCCAGTCCCCAGTCCCTGAGGAGCTTGCACAGTTTCCTCCCCCAGGAGCTGACAGGCAGCTCTGGGGAGAAACCCTCCTTTTGTGGCAAGGGGGTAACTGAGTTTTGTGCACTGCACAAAGGGATTGTTTTGCTTTTTGAGATGTGCAAGAAATAAAAATCAGGGTTGGGTTGGGGTTTTTTGTCTTGTCAGACCCGCAGCAGTAACAAACTGTCCTTGTCACTGGCTCTGGTTAACCCTTTGTAAATCTGATTTTTAAAAACTGAAATTAATACCACTGAAATCACTTCAAATTAATGTGGTACATAAAGGGAAATTACACCAAGGAACCCTCATAGCTGAAGAATCCTTTTCTTTCTCCACCAATGAAGCCTCAATTAAATAAATTACAATCCCAGTTCATCCATCAGCCAGAATTTTATGAACTTTCTGTTCCTAAAGACACCCTTCAGGAACTTCAATCCTGACTAACCTCTCTTGCCAAGGGCCTGCTTCATTCTCTTCTTTTCTTAGGTTGGGCCAACACATTTTGAATCTTTAGACAATGAAGGAGCAGTCAGACCTGAAGGGTGACTCCACATCACCTCAGAGAGAAAACTTCCCTTCATTCTGATCTTTGTTTTCCCAAATAAATATGAAGCTTAGCCTTGATCCTGGAGATCTTTTCCAACCTTAGCAATTCTGTGACATTCCAGGTGGAATCATTTGGATCGAGACCTCTGTTTATAACACCTACTCATCCCATAGATTTCTTTTTTTTTAAATACTTTCCACAGAAAGTATTTAATCCCAGAAAAAAGAAAGGCAAAGAAAAGAACAGAGCCCTGCATGCACCTTTTGTTTCCCAAGGGGGAGGTAGAGCAGATTGCCATGATGAAGGCCAAGGGGCAGACGGAGCACGACGAGGGCATGCTGGAGTACCTGGAGGATCTGATCGGCTCGGCGCGCCTCAAGCAGCCCCTGCACAGCCTGTGCTGCAGGGTGGAGCAGCTCAACGAGCGCCGTGGGGAGAAGGTGAGCAGGCCCTTGGCCACCCCAAAGCAGCCCAGCAAGCCCCACACAGCACCCAACCACCCAAGCTGCTTTGGGAGCCTTTCCTACGGTGTCTGAAAAATCCCCCGATAAAGCCAAGTTTGTTCTCCTCCATGGGGCCGTGGTGAATCCTGTGGCAGGAAAAAGCTGCAGCTTTCTATAAAATCATGATTTCAAACAGCTTGACCCACAGGGTGTCAAGTTGTGCTCTAACTCTGTCAGTAAGTTTGGGTTTTTGTATTCCTGCATTTTTATTTAATTCTAATAAAAAACGATTCCTATTTCCCATATCTTTGCCTAAGAGCCCCTTAATTTCAAATATATAATTATTTTAAAAAAAAGTTAACATTCTCCAATCCATGAAAGGCTCCTGCCTTCCTTAGCAAATTTGATCAAACCAGAACAGTGAACAACCTGCAGCTGTAGGAATGAAATTAAAAATGGCCAGTCAGAAGGTTGAGATAAAGGACATTTACAGCACATTACCCATGAATACAAAACTGAATTGTGTGAATGCTAAATTCAGAGCACTCTGAATCACATTTCAGGATTTTTCACTGTATGAGCAGATCTCTGTGCCTGTAAGAATTGATTCTGTGTGCACTTCTGTATGTGTGCATTCTCCTTGGCCACAACCTAAAATTGCCTTGCAGAGGTAATTCCTGACACCATTTTCCCCAGCATTCATGTCCTACAAAAGATTGGGAATTTTGCAATCATGCTTTCCTCCTGTGCTGCTGGCCCTGCCTCAGCTCTGCCCCTCTGTTTTCTGCAGTTAAATCGAGTGAAGATGGTGGAGAAAGAAAAAGATGCCCTGGAAGAGGAAAAGAATAAAGCCATTGAGTTCCTTCGCTTGGAAAACCAAATATTTAAGGAAAAGAATCAGATGTGTCAATATTACATGTGAGTAATTCTCAAGCTTTGGGTTGGCTTTAAGGTGCTGGGCTGATTTCAAGATTTAACTCAATCAAAGCTGGTAAACTTTGCTTCAGGATCTCTAATTAGAAATATTTTTCATTTCTAACTCCAATTTATTGTTATTTTTTGCTACTTTACATGATCCTGGTGTTTCACTGACATTCCTGGTGAGGATGGAGTAAAGGGAGGATTTGTTGTTGTTTTCTTTTCCTAGCCATGACCTAAAGAAACGAATCAATGACCTGGAAATGCAGAAGGAGAAAATTAATGAAGAAACTAAAAGTATTAATGAGAAAAGCAGTAAACTTGCAGAGGAAACAAAAGCCAAGAATAAAGCTTTGAAAGAACTTGAGAAGTGAGTACTTCAGGGATGTGTAGTACCATGTTTTACATGTTTCCCACCAAAAAATTAAATTATCTGGTGAGCAGGGTCACTTCTGGTGCATCTAAATACACAGAGAAGCATTTCAATTCATGCACAAAAAGAAATTAAATGCATAAAAATAAATAAAAGCAATTTCACATTGGTTTGATTTGGTTCTGGGTAAGATTCACAGTTACAATAAGAAAATTTCTGATCTTTTTAATGAATTTTAAATAGTTCTTTATATTGACAGTACAAAAAGAATTAGTAAATGGTTTTTTAGACTTACAACCCTCATGCTTAGGGACATGGATTTGGGAATTTTTTCCTGGTTTCCTCATTAATCATTGATGCACAAACTGTGTTTCTTAAAATTGCTTTGCCTGGGTGCTGCTCCCCAGTCCAGCTGCAATATTGACCTGCTCAGAGAGATGGGAATGATCAGTTCTGGCAAGAAAAAAAAGGAAAATTTCTGAAAATATGTTTAAAATTGCTTGGGTAGTTGATTTTTTTCTCATGGAACATCATTTTCCCAGGGAAAATACTGGGAATATAGAGAATATTGGATGTTGTTAATCACAAAACCTGAGTGATATTAGTTTAAATTCTTCATGTTGACTTATTAAACCAAGTTTAATAAATCTTATTTTTATATTGTATGAAATAATTCTCTTTTTTTTCTTTTTTTTTCCTTCAGGAAACACAATAAAATTACCAAGTTCATAGAGGAAAATAAAGAAAAATTCACTCAGTTGGATTTGCAGGATGTGAAAGTGAGGGAGAATCTCAAACATGCCAAGAGCAAGGCTAAAAAACTGGAGAAGCAGCTCCAAAAGGACAAGGAAAAGGTGGGATGGATCAGCTGGACTGGCTTGAAAAAGTGCAGTTAAATGTGGCAGCAAATGGGAAGAAGGTGGAAAAATGGGGATGGAATTGTTTTAATGGGATATTTGAAGTGATTCAATCAGGCCAGGGCTTTGTTTGCAGTGAGCACTCCTCAGTGGAGTCCATTCCTGGATGTGGGAGCCCTGGGCTCTGGGAGGGGCTCAGGAATTGCTGTCCTGGGGGCAGAGGAGGCTCACAGTGCTCTCTGTGCAGGTGGAGCAGCTGAGGAATGTCCCCTCCACCAGTGCCAAGGCCATCGAGGACACCACGGCCAGGAGGGAGCTGCTGGCCAAGGCCAAGGCCAAGGAGGAGGCCAAGCTCAGGCAGGTCCTGGCCAGCCTGCAGGAGGAGACCAAGGGAATTCAGAAGGAAAAAGAGGTTTGGACAGGCAGGGATTACCCACCTGCTGTAACTTCACTCTTCTGGAGGGAACCAGCACCAAAATGCCATTTATTGACAATTCCAGTGCTCCTTCAGTAGTTCAGAGGAGCCTCGGTGGGAAATTAATCTTAAATTAATAATTACAGCTGAACCCTTGGCTGCTTTCCAAGTGCTCAAGCATCATCAAGTAGCTCATTCATAGATTTAATCTAAATAATACACTCTGATTTTCTGCCACCAAAACATTTAAGCCAATGGTGTTGCTTCAATTAAAAAAAAGATATTCTGGAATGATCTGTTGCCAGCCTTTCCCACACACTGTGTGTGATTAATGGATTAATTGGTGATTGGTGGGGGTGGTGTTCAGTACCTGGAGGCTGGAAATGTATCCTGTCAACTTGCAGGGTTATTTTGTGTCCTTGAAAAGGTGGATTCTCCATGGATTTGAGCTGCAATTTAGCTCTGTGTGTAGGGCCCCTCCCACCTTTGAGAAAACCATACAAAGCTTGTATGGAAACGCCCTGGGAGAACTCCCCCGAGTTCTTTAGAATTAGCAAAAGCCTTTTTAAATTCCCAGCCATTGATGAAGAACTGCTGCTTCTCCCAGGGAGCAGAAGAGTTTCCTGCTGCCAGGGCTGGGGCAGCACACAGCATTCCCTGCTGCCCTGTGCCCAGCTGAGGGGCTGAGCTGTCCTGGCTGTTTCTGCAGGGCAAGGAGAAGGAGCTGATGGAGTTCAGCAAGGAGGTGACCGAGGCGCGCTCCAGCATGGAGCTGGCACAGTCAGAGCTGGAGCTGTACCTGAGCAGGTACAACTCTGCTGTGGCTCACTTCAGCCAGGCTCAGGAGGCCCTGCAGAGCACCTCCAACACCCTGAAGGAGAGGAAAGCTGCCATCAGAGACATCGCTGGGAAATTACCCCAGGCTGAGCAGCAGCTCAAGGAGGTGAGACTTGACTTGCCCACTTCATTTGGAGTCACACACAAAGCAAAGGCCCTCTCTCCTCTTTGGCAATAATCATGGTGAAAATAAACCATGGCCCATCTCTAAAACAACCCTGAAAAGCTGTTTTCTAATACTCACTTGGCCGATGGAGCAAATATTGGATTTCAAACTTGCTTTGTTAAGCCAGTGTTGACTTGAATTAAATCCTACGTATCCCTGCAAGGGAATAGATTTGATTTCAGCCTTCCTCAGGGCACTGAGACCCTGGCACAGGTATCCCAGAGCAGCTGTGGCTGTCCCTGGATCCCTGGAAATGCCCAAGGCCAGCCTGGAAAGGGCTTGGAGCAGCCTGGGGCCCTGGGAGATGTCCCTGCCATGGCAGGGGTGGCACTGGAAGAGCTTCAATGTCCCTCCCAACCCAAACCATTCTTTGAATTTCATTTCTTGCTGCTCAGTCACCCCCCAAAGAACAGAGGCATGCATTGAAGACTCCCTGAATCCAGCAGATTTTGGGAGGCTGAGCCAATCAATGTCTTTGAACCCCCAGCCTGAGAATGCTCTGCAGAAGCTGGGAAGGGAGGAATCCGAGGCCAAGGACGTCGTGCGAAACCTGCGGAGAAAAGTGGAAGAAGCCAAAAGTTCCTTATCCCAAAGTCGCAGCAGAGGAAAAGTGCTCGAGGCTCTGCTGCAGCAGAAGAAATGTGGGAATATTCCTGGGCTCTATGGAAGGCTGGTAAGTTTGGGAAGGCTGTTAAAATTTTAGTGTTGAACTCAAGAGGAACTGAGGTGGTGTTCCTGTGATGATGTGTGGGATGTCTGGCTTCCCTGGCATTAGGAATTTGGAGAGCAGAGCTGTAAATCCTGTGGACTTGCTGTAAAATCAAACATTTTTCAGTTTTTTCCAAGCTACCTTGGTTTAAAGTTCTGCAAATTCAGAGCTGGGTTTTTCATTCCTCTTGCATATCGGTGTAATTGTAAAAATGCTGGGTTTGTATTCTGCAGTTTTTTGTCCAAGGAGAATTAGCTCTGCTTCAGAAAAATCAGTTGATTGAGATTTTAAAAAGCACATTCATGGATTTACTGGGACAGAACTCAAAGAGCAGCTCAGGTGCCAACTAATCAGTGTTTGCCCCTCGTCCCTCAGGGAGACCTGGGAGCCATCGATGACAGGTACGACGTGGCCATTTCCTCCTCGTGTGGAGCCTTGGATCACATTGTTGTGGACACCATTGACACTGCCCAGGCCTGTGTGAACTTCCTGAAGGCTGGAAGCATTGGAGTTGCCACCTTTATAGCCCTGGACAAAGTGAGTCCCACCCTTGGGCAAACAAATCATTTTACTGTTAATTGCAGTCTAATGACATTGAGTTTAAAGCCTTAACATCCCACAGAATAAGGGAATTACCTCAGTGTTTATCCCAAAGATTCATTCCTTGATTTCCTTTGTGGATGTAGATGGCTGTGTGGGAAAAGAAAATGCAGAAAATCCCAACTCCTGAGAACGTCCCACGGCTCTTTGACCTGGTGAAGGTGGAGGACCCAAAGGTTCGCCTGGCGTTCTACTTCGCTCTCAGGGACACTCTGGTGGCCAAAAACCTGGAAGAAGCCACCAGAATAGCATTCCAAAAGGAGAAGAGGTGGAGGGTGGTAACCCTGCAAGGCCAGATCATCGAGGTGTCAGGTACTGCAGCCCCAAGGGGAGCTCCACTGGCAGCACTCTGAGGGTGATAGCGAAGCCCAAGGAGTTCTCTGACCTCTTTTCATCCCTCTTTCTGTAGGAACCATGACTGGTGGGGGAGGAAAAGTCATGAAGGGCAGAATGGGCTCCTCAGTCGTGATGGATATCTCAGAAGAAGAGGTGAGGACATCATGGAAATGGAATTCCAGCAGAATTCCTTCATTTGGGCAGTTCTGACACACGGGTGCCTTTCAAAGCAGCGGGATCAGGAGCAGCCTGGGCTGGAAGCTGATTGCAAAGGGTTACAAAGCCCAAATTCCCAGTTAGCTGAGGTTATCATGCTTCCAGGTGCCTCAGGGATAAAAGGGTTGTCATTGGCAGGGCCTGCCCAGGGAGGTTTGGAGTGCCCATCCCTGGAGGTGTCCAAGGAAGGCCTGGAGGTGGCACCCAGAGCTCTGGGCTGGGGACAAGGTGGTGACCAGGCACAGGCTGGACTCTGGTCCTGGAGGGCTTTTCCTGCCTCAGGGATTCTGGGATTCTGTGTTTGTTCACAGCCCAGCCCACTGAATTCAGTCTCAGAATGCTCCCTTTGATAGCTTGGACACCATTTTGGCAGAGCAGGATAGAGTTTGCTTCTCCTGAATTCCATTGAGGTTTTAATCTGGAGCTGCTCCTCTTGTTTCTCACTGGCAGAGCTGATGTTCCCAGCACTCAGACTCCCCAGGCTGAAGCTTTTACTCCACTTTCTCCTGTGTTTTAGGAGCTGTTGAGCACAGGGATGAGCCTTGACTTGGTTTTGCCATCCAGTAAATAATCCTCTCATTCTGTGTAGATCTGCAAGATGGAATCCCAGCTGCAGAGGGATTCCAAAAGAGCTGTGCAGTGTGAGGAGGAGAAATCCCAGCTTGAGGAAGCCATCAGGAAACTGCAGCAGGACATTCGGGAGATGAGGAACACCTCTGAGAAATACACAGCGAGCATCCAGGTGAGAATTCCTGAGCACTGCCCAGCCTCAGCCCCACACAGGCCTGGCTGGTGTCAAGGAGTTTTCAAGGACAAGATTCCAGCCCAGCTTTGTGTTCTCTGCAGGGTTTTTCTGAACAAGAAATTAATCTCAAAAACCAAATCAAGGAACTGGAAGCCAACGTCGCTGCTGCTGCTCCAGACAAAACCAAACAGAAGGAGTTGGAAAAAGTCCTTGATGGTTATAAAAAAGGTACATTTTGTGGAGAGGGGATTAGAGGTGAAAGTTACAGTAATAATCTCTTAGCAATAGAGGGAGAAATGAGTTTGGGTTTTTGCTTCAGTTCCCTGCCTTGGTTTGGGACCTTGTTTTTTAAGGTGTTTCTAGAGATCAGAGAGTAAAACCCCTTTTCTTTGTAATTGCTCAAGTTCAGTCAAACTAAACATGAATTTCAGTGTTTTATTTCTTTGCTTAGATTTTGGTGATTGTATCACACATCCATAGGGAAACTTAGTTTAATTAGGGGTAAGAATGGTTAATGAGGAGGTAATGACCTAAAAGACAAGTGAAGGTTTTTGCCAGGCTCTCACCAGGCTCTGCCATGAGTCTGTAAAATCAATCTCTGGATTCTTTGTGGGAACACATCCCTTTTGTGCAGTGATGCTGCTCAGCAGGGGCAGGAACTACACAGTTCCACCAGCTGGGAAATGCTGGTGGCCAGTTGTTAAAATTTAACTTTGAGCACCTTCCCATTAATTAAATGCAAAGAATGAGCTTGGATTAACTCCTAATGCACCACCTCATGTATTTGAGTACTTTGTGTACATTAACTAATCCATGTGGAGTGGGTTTTATGGCTTTGCTAGAGCAGTGGCAGAAAGGAGTGGGTGGATTTTGATGTTTGTCCCAGCACAGAGAACATGTGCACTTCTCACTAGAGGAACAGAGCTGAGCTTCCCCCTGAAATCCCCTGCATCACTTGGTGCCCACGAGCAGCCCAGGGCTGGCACAGTGCCCTTGACTCCCCTTTCCATGGCAGATTATGAACGTGTGGCTGAGAAGGCTGGGAAGATGGAGGAGGAAGTGAAACGCCTGCACCAGCTCATCATGGACACCAACAACCAGAAACTGAAGGCTCAGCAGGACAAAATTGATCAGATTGACAAGGAGATGGATGAATGCTCCTCAGCCATCACCAAGGCCCAGGTGGCAGCCAGGACTGCAGACAGGTACAGCACAGGGAGCCTCAGGCTGGAGCTGCACTCCCCCAGTGTCTGTGCTAAGAGGGGCTCAGGGAGGGAAGAGGAAGTGTCAAAGTTTGTCGTTTCTAATAGTTGAAAATTCCCATTTCATCAGCATTTCTCTGGTGTTTGCCTGAATTATTTCTCTAATATTGCCTAAACTGCAACATTCAGGAGAAAGTCCAAAATAGCACTTGATTGGATGTGCTGGAGCAGTTCAGAGCTGAAGGGCCTGATTTTATCAGATCTGTCAGGAGATAAAATGGGATCTCCTTTTTATGGGAGCTCACCAATCCACAGAGATTCCAAACTCTGAAAGAAGAAATGAATTCATTTAGCGAGGTCTGGCTGCTGAGGAAGACAACTTTGTATTCCTTGGATCCCTGTGGAGCAGGGGAGTTGGTGCCTAAAGCAGCACTCCCTCCTTGCTGTCAGTGGGGTTGTGCTCCTGGATTGTTTTCTGTGCCTCTTGCCTCGTGTGAGGTGCACAGAGATCCCTGTCCCTGGGCAGGAACCTGAAGAAATCCGAGGAGGCTCTGCAGCGCACGGAGAAGGAGATGGAGGAGAACGAGAAGGAGATGAAGAACTTGGCAGCAGAGCTGACAACCCTGGAGGACAAAGCCACCGAGGTGCTGAACGAGTGCAAGCAGGCTGAGGTGAGTGCTGGGGCCACTCTGGGCTCCAGGGAAATCAGGGAGAGGAGTTCAGGCCTCCCTGTATCCCCCTGATATCCCATTCTCTCTGCAGAGCAACCAGCCCATAGCAATAAAGGATATTTATTAGTTATACTCACCTGGAAATTTACCCTGACCCAATTTAGGAAAAAACTTACACCAGGTCTCCTCCAGAAGAAATTGCTGGGTTTAAAAGTTGCTTAAACATAAATTTTTTCCAGGTATGTGGGATTTGAATTCCCCAGCTAGATTTTTGTGAGAGAAGGAAAACCAGGATGGCTGAAATGCTTTCTAAGATTTAATGTCTTTCTCTAATTAGCTGAAAATGAGTGTAGGACACGTTTGATCCAGCTCTGGAATGAAAATACAAACTGTAGCATTTTTTCAGTCATTCCAGAATTCAGGGATCAATTATAAATATAAATTATAAATATAAAGGATATTTATTAGTTTCCANAGATAAATCTAAGATTTAATGTCTTTCTCTAATTAGCTGAAAATGAGTGTAGGACACGTTTGATCCAGCTCTGGAATGAAAATACAAACTGTAGCATTTTTTCAGTCATTCCAGAATTCAGGGATCAATTATAAATATAAATTATAAATATAAAGGATATTTATTAGTTTCCATCAATAGCCGTGAGTAAAAAACAGACTTTTCACCCAAAAAAGGGGCAACATTTTTGTAGGTGATGGATGAATGCCCTTTTGGGGGGCATTTGCTATTTTTTTTCAGGAAGCTTTGCCAGCAGTGCAGGAGGAGCAGAAGAAATTACTGCAGGAGATGAAAACAATTCGGGATGCTGAACATGCCCTTCAAAGTGAAGCTCTGAGCATCAAGCTGAAGATTGAACAAATTGACAGCCACATTTCCACCCACCAGGGAAAGGTTAAATACTGGCAGAAAGAGGTAGGAAATGGTTCAGTTCCTAAAACTTAAATCAGGGGATTGTGGAGTGGTTTGGGTTGGGTTGGGAGGTACCTTCAAGCTCATCCAGATCCACCCTCAGGGACACCTTCCACTGTCCCAGGCTGCTCCAAGGCCTGTCCTGGCCTTGGGCACTTGCAGGGATCCAGGGGCAGCCACAGCTGCTCTGTGGGTCTCACAGGATGAACTCAACTCATCAACATCCCCTTAGAAAACAGAGGATCTGGGGGAAAATTCCTCTTCAGGTCACAGCTTACTGCTGTCCATGCAGGAGCAGGATCATGGGATAAAGGCAGATTTGTTCTCTTTTTCACATCCTATTGGAAGGGACTTGTGGGACAAATCTCGGGAATGTTTGGCGATCAGAAGCTTCCAGAAAAACCTCAATTTAGAAACAGCTCCACGTGTGTGTTAAGCGTTTCCCCCGCGTTTTGCCCCGCAGATCTCCAAGCTCGCCCTGCACCCCATCGAGGGCGAGGCCCCCGAGGAGCTGCGGCCGCTGCCGGAGGCGGAGCTGGAGGCGCTGCAGGAGCCCGACGGGCTGAGCAAGAGAATCGCGCTGCTGGAGGCACAGCGCCACCAACTGCGGGTCAACCTGGGCGCCATCGGCGAGTACCGGAGCAAGGCACGGCCCGGAGGGGACGGGAGGGGACGGGGATAGGGGATAGGGGACAGGGATGGGGGATAGGGGATAGGGG
>VYXF01003036.1:60245-71368 GCA_013397295.1 Polioptila caerulea
ACAATGACACAGCCCCAGAGGTTGGGGGGCAGGAGGAGGAACAGGGACAATGACACAGCCCCAGAGGTTGGGGGGCAGCAGGAACAGTGACAATGACACAGCCCCAGAGGTGACAATGACACAGCCCCAGAGGTTGGGGGGCAGCAGGAACACCCACCTATGATATTTCCTAAAGCCCACACTGCCTGCTCACAAACATTTTGATGAGGTGAATGCAGCAGTCTCAGGAACAGTGGCACAGCATCTGAAAGGGACCAAAAGAACCCAGGGAAATGGTTAAAAACCAATCTCAAAAGAGAAATCATTCACAATTAACTCTCACATCAGACAGTTTTCTCCTGTTAAGGACTGGTGTGAGCTCCACTGATTTCCCAGGTGATACTAAAATTAAACACTGCAATAATTCTTCCTTTGCTGCATATTGTGACAGAGCCTGCACTTGGGAATATTAAACCCCTGACATTTTGTTTGTTTGCAAGGCTCAGGTTTACTGAAGCTGGTTAGGATCCAAATTTAGCTCCATTTATTGAATTCAGAGATTCTCTGCTGAGTTATGCACCAGACCCCAGTGCAAAGTAACAACAAAGAGCAAACCCAAATGAAGAACTGGAGAAGAAGCAGGAGTGGAGTGGGAATTAAGGAGTGGGAATGTGAGAGAGGGCAGCAAAGGAACCCACATTTACAGAATGAATCCTGGTTTATTCTCCCCAGCATGGAGGTGCTTGCTTATATAACAGCTCAGTGTGTAAGGAACCCTTTAGTTCATGTATTTCAAGAGAAATTTGGAATTTTTAGTTTGATTTTTTCATAGTGTAAACCATGTGTTTACTAGAGAAACAACAAATCAGCAGGATTCTTATTTCCTGCTAAATACAGGTTTTACAGTGTCTGTATGCAAGGAGAAAAAACATCTCCAGCAAGTAAATGAATACATTCTTATGGAAAAATTATAACAGAGGAGGTTTTTAATTGAAATAAATCGTAATTTCAGATTTCACAGCTATTAAATTGACTTAGAGTGCAAGAGAGAGCTACAGAAATCACTGAAAAATGCTCAATCCATTGATAAATTCAAGTGTTCTAGATCAGGGGTGGGCTAGATTATCTATTAATTAGATTTCCCCAAGAAAACTCAGGTTGCAACTGGGAAAGGAAGAGGATGGAGAAGAAAATAAAAGTATTACCAAAGGTACATCCTGTAAGGGTGAAAACCAAATTCTATTGAAGCTCACAGGCCCTGAGTTTGCAAAATACAAGTAACTCATCTTGCAGCCAATGTAAGTTCTGTGTATTTTTCCCCTGAAATTTTAGGAAAAACTCATTTCATGGTATCTTGGATTCTTCAAGAGGCTCTGGTTTGTTCACCCAATTAAAAACTGCCCTCTCAGTTTGGATTTAGCAGCAGCAGCTCTGCTGCAGGACATGCCTGGAGTGCAGAACAAACTTTGCTTTGCCTGGCTGCTCAGACCCCAACACCAATTCCTTCCCACGTTTCAGATGCCTCAAAATAGGAAGGGCAGGTTTCTAAATCCAATGTAATTTTGGAAGAGGTCAGTGTCAGGCCCCCTCTGGTCCATGAATATTCTTCCCTCTTCACCACAGGGAGCTTTTCTTTGATTGTTGAGACAGAGAGATGTACCTTCCTCTCTTTCCTATTTCTGCAATCTAAAGCCCAGCATACTTCCAGAGGGTGGGGAAGTAAAATCTCTGTATATTTAGTCTAGAATTCTCTGGCTTTCTCTTCTAATTTATGGCACCCTTATGTAAGAACAAATTAGTAAAATGTTTCTTTTATCCCTCTTTCTTCTTATTTCTTGATTATTTTGTCCTCAACTTTCAATTGGCTACCTTGAAGCTGTATCAAGAGAAAGCAATGACATAGAAATAATGACATTATTGAATTAATGTACATTTCTTTTAGATCAATGTACATTTTATTTGCATTAACTTGTTGTCAACCATGCCAAATCCTTATAAAAAGTTCAAAACAGGTCATAGGCCTTAGTAAGAAGTGGAATATTCAGATATCTTTTTAAACCTCTTTAGATGGAGAAAATTTAAAATATTAAATATATATAATATTAATAATAAGCTTTTCTGGTTGTCTGGTTTTATTTCAAGTGTTTTGATGACTTTTGGTGGGGTTTTTTTAAGTTTGAAAACTGGAAAGCAGCAGATACCAACTCTGCTAAGATATTTGGAGTTCCCAGCTGTGGCTCCCCATCAGGAAAGCCAAGTGGGTTCAAACCCTGAGAAAATGAAGCCAAAGCCAGGAGTGTGAGGTGAATATCTGCTCCTTCAGGGCCTTGACTGCCAACCTGATCCCAACCAAATTCCAGGTGTGGATGGAAGCAAATGCACCCTGCAGGACTCACTGGATTGAACTACAGCCTGTGTTTGTTCCGAGGTTCCAGAGGCAATGTTTGTCAAAGCCCAGGCAGCTTCAAACTGTAAGGAAGGACTGCAGAGGGAGAGAAACACAGGAATTGTTATTCACACCAGCTAAACAAGGGTTGGAACAACAGCTGGAGTTTGGGCAATACTCACTTGTCATCTCTTTCAAGACAGTGCACTAAGATAGGTAAAATTCCTGATTTTATGAGGTCATCAATGGGTGGGTTACGGTCACTGGACAGCAGCTTCCTGTGCAGGGAAATGGGGAAAAAAATCAAATTACAGCTCAATCCTGCCTGTAAGGAGCTGGGAGTTGTTTAATCCAACTTTCCCCTCCAAAAGGGATCAGTGCAAAAATTGGAGGCATATGTCAGGTTACAGTCTCCTAAAAGACTCCAATATTCAATAAGAAAAGAAATTGGATTCAGATTAGATTAGATGGTAGATTCTCTTTGTCTGAGCTGTCATTCTGCCCTGTTCTGGCAAGCTGTGATTAGAAAATGATTGTTCCATCCTTAAAGTTTAGCTGATCCCCAAAAGGGATCAGTGCCACTGGAGCAGCTCAGTCAAGGTTGCCTGGGGTTGAGTTTGGGATTCTCCAGCAGAGCCCCAAGAACCAAACTGCTCCTGCTGGGCTGGGAATTCCTTCCCAAGGGTTCCTCTCCTTCTCCCAAAGACCCTCAGGGTTTAAGGGAGAGGAATCTCTCCTCTTTAAGTGAGAATAATGCCCCAAAGTGAAATGATTGACCACTGGAAAAGCAAAGCCATTACATCCATTGGCCATTTCATTCCACGTTTCCCCCCTTGGGAAGTTTATCAGCAGTCAGGAAAACACAAATCAGAGTTCCTCAGTTCCAACTCCTACAGCTTCTTCCTTCTCCCCCCAGCAAAGGGGACTCTCAGCTCTTGCTGCACTTAAAGCCAAGGATTTTGTCCTTTCAGGAGTGTATTTTACTCAGGGAGAAGCAACAACTTTGCACCAGGATAAATCCAGTTTTTACATCTAAAGAAAACCCACACTACTTCCAAAATCTGTGTATTCTGATTTCTTTCAAGTCCCATTTTCCCTTTAAAATCAATTCATACCATTTCAGTTAAGCTAACAACATTTCCTGACCTTAAGAGCATGATAAAATCAGAATAAAATCAGGATATTTGAGCAAAGTCTGTTCTTACCTTGCTGCCTGCACAGCACTTAACTGAATACCCTGGTTGTCACTTGAAGCATTCTAAAATAAGAGAAATTCAGATTTTTCACACATCTGTCATCATGCCATGAAGAATATTCAAACAATTTAATTGTTTTTACCTGTACTATTGCCTCCAAAGAAGTGTTTTGCTAGAAAAACAGAGACAAAAAGCAGTTAGAAATTCCAAATATCTTTTAAGTATGCAAAAAGAAGATTATTGGGAGTGAATTCTTACCACTCTAAAGTCCCCATCTATATCAGAATCTTCACAGATATCTTCATGGGGAACATTCCTTCTCTTTAGGAGATGCTCATCTCTTTTGTTCTTCAAGAGAAAAATGATGCAACAGCTTTAAAATTCAGATTTTGGGGGGTGTGGGGGTGTTGAGAAGGGAAGAGAAGCTTGGGTTTCAATCAGTCATAAATGCCCCATCACTGACACTTAAATTCTCCAATAAAAGTTGGGAAGGACTGCACAGAGAACAACATTTTGGGAATTCTTCCTAAAAAAATCCTGCATCCATCTTGTGCTGGGAGTTTGATGTGCACACATCCATCAACATCCCAATTTATTTGTCCTCATTTCTAACAGGACACAGCCAATCCCAGAGGTTTTCAGAAGAAAAACAATTCCAGTTGTGATTCCCTTTTCCCAACAATTCCAGCATTACCCTCACACTCTTCCACACTAACTTGGAAGGAAAAAACTTTCTGCCTGCAGATGATTTTCAAAGGAAAAGCCAAACTTTTTAGAAATCTTTCACAAAAAAACCCCAAACTTTTTAGAAATCTTTCAAAAAAAAACCCCAAACTTTTCAGAAATCTTTCTCAACCTATCTGGAATTGCAAGATTGATTCCCTTAATTAGGTTACAAATAAACTCCTGGTTTTCAGGACAAAAGTTGTGGAATCCTCATAACTTCAGAACTTTTGAGTCTTTAACAAAAATTCTTTTATTTTACTGGAGTAACAATAAAGTGAAATCTCACTTGGTAAGAATCATAATATAAAATAGAAGAATAATAATGTTGGGTGAGCTCACCTTTCTCAACTCCACAACAACTTCATTTCTTTGTCTTCTCATAGTCTGGAAAGAATCAAGAACAAAAAACATCATAATCTGAATTTAGATCAATTTAAAAAGTTCTTGTACAACTATTTCAGTTCATGCACTTGAAACAAAACTTTTACATGCAGGGTTTAATCTTCACCAGAAAAGTAGAAATCTACAGGAAATGGAAATAACTACAATATTTAATTCATAGGAAAACACTCCCCTAAGTTTTCATGTTGAGGAAAAAAGGAATTAGGAATAAAAACAACTCAAAGTTTTCTAAAAGGACAAAATGGAAAGGAGATGTGCATAAAACAGCACCAAAAGTATTAAAAACACCACGGCACTCTCAGTAAAATAATTTTATGTAAAAAATTCCTATTGATAAATTGGAGTTTTTTTAAAACTTCATAAACAAAGCTCAAATTAAGAGACCCTGCAAGCAAAGCTGAGTTGCAGAACTATTATTTAGAAATGAAAACCTTTGACATTCTAAAAGCAATTTTGGGGGCATTTTCTCCACAGCTGCCATTGACAGTATTCAGGAAAAAAATCCATTGTAAATACACAGAAATTGGTTTATTGCTGCTTGTGCTGCTGCAGTGAAAACAGAGAAATAAATCAGCGTGGAGGGATTTGATTCCACACTTTGAACTCTCCAGTGAGTGAGAACAACATTCCAAACAATTCCATTTTGATTGTGACAAGCCCAGGGAAAGCTGGAAGTCCCCGAGCACAGGACAGAAGGAAAAGGAACCTCCTGAACAGCAGGGAGATCTGAAGAGAAACATTCAAACCTCCCTTTGAAAGCAGCATTTGTATCAAAAAGAACAAGCAGCTCATCAGATCAAATTTCAGCTGAGCACGACACTGCAGCTCCTCAAAGGAAGGAGCTGCAAGAAAAATGGGAAGGTTGGGGAAAAAATGGAGCAGAAGGGATGGTTCCTGCTGAACTTGGCATGGTCTGAGGGAAATCCAGGGATTCCTGCTCTGGAGGAGGCACAGAGCCCAGGAGCAGCTGCTGCAGGAGGGAAGAGCCACAAGAGAGGAGTTCACTGAAATTCCTGCAAGTGCAGGGCAGCATCCCCCAGCCTGGCATTCCCAAAGCCCCAGGACAGGGCAGGCAGCTCTGAGGAGCACAGACAAGGCAGGAATCACTGCAGGGATGTTTTGTAGAGCTCCAGGAGAGCTGATCCACTGCTGGATCCCACCCAGCAAAGATGTTACAACTTTACACCTGATTTCTGTACTCCAGGCTCCTATCCCCAAATGCTCCCAGGAGTTTCTCCAAACTCCACTGACCCAAGATGAGAATAATGGGAGGAAAGCCTCTGATAATCAGATTGCAGAACTGCACCACACCCCTGATGATCTCACGGGACTTTTAACACCTTCCCAAAGCACAAGCCAATAAAAGCAGCATTCCCACCCAAAAACTGCCCCGGGAGAGGGATGGCTCTGCCCAGACCCCAGGGATGTCACTGCTGGTCACAGCAAAAACAGGGAGAATTGAGTGGGATCAAAACAAATATTACAACCAAAAAAAAGCCTCAGATGTGTCATGGAGAAAATTCTTTACTTGAAAAATCCTACCTGCAGGTGATCAGACTTTAAAAGATCCTCAGCTGGGATAAGAAGAATGTTCTCCCTCCTACCACGAGCTGACAGGCCCCTGCCTGAACACCTTGGAATCACAAAAGCCTTCACATGAAAGGCAAGCCACCAGTGAAGTCACTGGAAGCACAATTGCCCAAAACCTGCCTCCACCAAAATCACTCTGTGCAAACAGAGTCTGTTGACAGAATAGTTACAGGTCAACCTGGCCCTGCTCATCCTCTGAGGAAGAGGAAAAGCCCAAAAATGAGAAGTGAAGTCAGTTCTACCACGGGATTTCCCAGAGTCACCACCCCAGCTAGAGATGGAACAGTCTGGAGAAAGTAAAATGCCAAGCAGAGCCTTTAGGAGGACAGCTCTGAGGGATGGAGGTTTCTTGGCACGTGGGGAATTATTCCTCCTGTTCTGGGGGAGATCTGAGCTCTGTGCCTCAGCTCCCAGCTCCCACCCACACAGCTGTGACAGCAAACCAGTGACCCCAGCAGGGTTTGAGAGCACAGCTCAGAACAGCCCAGGGAAGGGCTCCAGCTCAAAACATGCCCCACTCAGTCAGGAATTCACGTGGCTCGTTCAGTCCCTGCCTCCTGTTTGTCATTTGCTCCATCAAAAATCAAATGATCTGATCTATTTCTGTCGGCCTGTGATGGCCACCCCTCCATCCTCCTTTTTTCAATTATATTTAGCTTCAGATTTCTCATCAGGGCTATTTCTGACCGTTAGTCATGACTGAGCCCTCCAGCTTCTCACTGAAATCTCGTGCTGGCGATGCCTGCAGGATCCTGAGACACTCAGGGGGGGTTCACAACAACACCAGGACATTCCAAGCAGCTGGGATCCACCTGGAATGGGATCCTGCCCCTCGTTCCTTCCCCGGAGGGGTCAGGAACTCAGCCTGTGGGCACTCCTGGGTGGGGTGGGGTTCTTTTGTTGTTATCAAATATTTCCCTCCATTCAGACACTCTGGCAGCACAGGAGTAACTGTAGAGCTCGTCCCTGTGTCCCAGGGAATGGTTTCCAAAGGCACATTGTTTCTGCTTTCTGTGGGGAACTGCAAAGTCAACAGTTACTGTAAATAAAAAATGAGTTCCCTGTGCCATCCTTTCCTTCCTTCCTTCCCAGGAAGTTGCCAGCAGCACCAGTGTGGTCTGGGATCCAAACAAAAACACACAACACCCCACAGGGAACAGACATTGAAAGCAGACTCTTGTTCCTCAGTTAGATCCAGTGATTGAGGCCCTCCTCCATCCCCTCCTATACAAACCCTACCTCAATCCCAGACTGGAGCAATATCTGCCCTCAAGATCCCTGATAAAAACGCTTTGGGATCATAAAGGCAACCCAGTAGAGCCCCAAAAATCTCATCTCAGCAACTCTCCCCCTTCAGAAGGAGAAGGGGAGTCTGAGTTCCAGATAAAACCCCAAAATCAATATGACATTACACGTGCTGCCAGCCCCATTTTTCCTGGAGAAGCTGTGCATGGCAGAGGAAATGCCTCCAACAAATACCTCAGTATCATCTCCAAGTGACAAGATGGATGAGCTTCACCACAGAACTCCAAGTCAGCTTAAAGGAACCTATTTTTATCTCACTGAGTGAAATTCCTGCTCTCCTTCACTTCTTCCATATTTAATCCCAAGCAGACTATTTTGTGTGGGATACAGAAGAGGTTGAAATGCTTCAAAATACCTGAAATATTCAATATATCTCACACCACCACCTCTCCTTCACCCCCCTGGAGTTCCCTTGCTCTTCTCAAATATATTGGTATTTTTCAAGTCCAGAGAATGATGCTGGCAACCCTTAAAATCCTGACATTAGTGACATTCAAGCATCTTGATGCAATGGCTGCTCCAAAATTAGTTTTGAAGTGCTCTGCATCACGGAATGATCATCATTTCCCTTCCTGCAGCTCTCAATTGCAGAGCAGAAATCTCAATTTAACACCTCTCCTGTGCTGGCACCCTCCAAGCAATCCTTCACCCCAGCACCACAGGTGAGGCAGGGTTGAGGAAAGACTCAGCAGATTCTTCCAGGATTTCCAGAGAAATCAAATGCAGGAAATATTTTTTATTTCATTTCAAAAAAAAAAAAAACAAAACAAAACCCTAAATGTCAGTCAGATTGCAATGCTGCAGCAGGCAACAATCACCAAGAGAAAATGAAATGTTGAATCACCAGGTGAAAGAAAATGAAGCAAATAAAACACCCCAAAATTCTGCAAACCTTCCAGAATCAAGACCTCTAAATGCAGGACTAAAAAGGTTTTATTTAAACTCCAATTGTTCCTAAAAGTCCAGCACAGACACAATGAACAATCTGCACTTACCTGGCCTTTGGACAGTAAAGATCTATTAATGATACATCTTTATTTAATTATTATCTGGGTATTTCACTCCAAGATCTGTGGTATTACCATTAAAAATAAAGGTGGGATGGGTGTCAGCACAGCCATCCCCACAATAACCAGTAAAAACCAGCTCAACCTTCCTCAGCCAAGGGGAAAAAAAAAAATAAAAAATAAAAAAAGCCCAAGTCAGACCTGCTCCTCACTGAAGACACAAGATGAAAAAGTCACCTTACCCTGCTCCCTGATGGATAAGTATTTGCATAATTTCATCTCAGAGTCCACACAATCCCTTCTTCAAGGCAGATTTTGGGCTTGGAGGTCAAAGAGAAATTCTGTGGCCACTTCTGCTGCTTTTAAGGCTCCTCTTTGTGCTGAACCAATCCTATTTTTCCCCCCAAGCTCTAAAATCTTGAAGACCCAAAAAAAACCATTGCAAGCACTGAGCAGAAATGTGAAATTGCCCCCAGAGATGCTGCCTCAGCTCCAAATTGCTGCTCTCCCACTACTAAAAACTTTATTACACCATGAATTCCTTGGAGCAGGAGCAGAAATGAGGGGAAGGACCAGGAGTTTTTGGGGATTTCTGCTCCCAGTGTCACCAATCTGTCATCTCCACATGGCAGCAATTATTTATTTACAACGTGCCCATGCAGGAAATGTTTACCCAAGACTCCAGCATATGAAGGAATTTTGTAAAACATCTTTTGTAAAACAGGTGCTTGTGTTGGGGTTTGTTTTCTTTTTTTCACCTCCTCTCTTTTTTTTCCCCAGGCCAGAATTTGTATTTTTAGAAAAATAAACTCATCCAAGTCCAACTTGAGGCTAAAAGGTGAATAAATGTTTGGTATTTGAATGGAGAAAATGTAGGAAATTCCCTCCTTTTGGTCAGAAATCCCAGAATTTCCTGTGAATGTGTAAAAGCTGGAAGGCCAGGACAATGTGACAGGAACTGCTGGCACTGGGACTGTCAATGGGCTGCTCTGAGCACATGGAATGAAGAGATAACATTTTTAGGAAGTTTGCAATTCACAACATGGCAACCCTTCAGAACCTCTAGAAATCTCCTCACGTGGCATTCACCAAAATCAGGCTGATTTCTTATTTCTCTAAGGGTGAAGTATCATGGAAAATTTTTAAAAATAATGGGTTTGTACAAACAACCCATGGCCAACCAGAATTTCAGCAGAGATTAAAAAAAAAAGGGGGAGGAGTGAAGGAGATAAAGATCAAATGTTGGCTTCCTCTGTGAAATAAATAAACTTTCAGCCCAAACAGGTTGGATTTTGGAGAGGGCACCACCAATTCCCTCAGTGCTGCCCAGGGATGTGTGAGCAGCTCAGGAGCAGCAGGGCCAGCCAGGAGCCTGAGCTATTGTATGAAAAATAGCCCTGCTCCGTGGTTATTTTAGGGAGCAGGCGTGTGCTCCAGGATTTGCTGGATAAATGTCACTCTCTAAAATTTAACACGGCCCAGCAGTGGGTTTGGAGAGTGGAAAAAGGTGGTTCAGTGCTGCAGGAAATAAAGAAAGAAATTAAAAATGATTGGGGAGCTTCCCTGCCTTCTGACACACTCACACGTGTGTGCCCACCTTGAACCTTCCCTGCTTCAGCCTTTTTCCCTTAAAATTCTGCTCCAAAGCACTGGAATTCCAACCTGTGCCTGCTCATGAATCCCATTTTTCACTGTAGTAGCAAATTCTGTGTGCATTCCTAAAGATGCCTTCCTAAAATTGTCTGTTTGGTGTAGCAAAATTTCCATCAAAACTAATTAAAATCTAAGGCAACCTCCCAACCCTGCTAGCAAACAGGGCAATGAATTATTCTCACCCCCCAATATTTCTGCCAAAAGTCTGGACATAACTGATCAATAAACTGTTTGATCAACCTAATTGGGCAGGTTAAAAATCCAGGTGTTACAGACTTCAGGGAAACTTGGCTGATGTTTTAATTAATACAGGGACATAAAGGAATTTTTACTTTTGAAAGACTGGAATATTATGGAAAACACAAGGGATATTTCGAGGCTAGTAAAAAAAAGCCATGAGAATGCCAAAATTCTAATCCAGAACCCTGTGCAGACAATTTTAAGCTCCAATCAGCACTCCTGACCCAGTGTTGAAGGTGAGGATTGATACCTAGTTTTAAAATTTAACTATTTCCTAAGGAAACCCCGAGTTAATTATGTATCCTTCTATGCTTAGGAAGCACCTTCGCAGCTCAAATAATTGAACCACCAAAAAGTTCAGGGGCTCTGTGCTACAAGCTAGAACTGAGCAGAAAACAGAAATATATTAAAAAAAAAAATAAAGAGCGAGAGAAAGGATTTTTTAAAAATAATCTGGCTGTGAAGGTTAGGGCGCTAGTGATTTAATGAGGTATCCTGGAGACACGCAGCAGAACACCCCAGTGGGCCCTAATCCTGACTCAGGCTTTTCGGGGCTGCTCGCAGCGCTGGTTCCCGCAGCAATCCCGGCGGTCCCACCGCGGAGCGGGGCCGGGCCGGGCCGGGCCGGGCTGGGCCCGG
>VYXF01003037.1:22381-46319 GCA_013397295.1 Polioptila caerulea
CTCTGAGGGTTTGGAAAAGGAGCACACAGTGTCCCTGAATCCTCTGAGGGTTTGGAAAGGGAGCACAAACACCCCCCTGAGTTCTCTGAGGGTTTGGAAAGGGAGCACAAAGTGCCCCTGAGTTCTCTGAGGGTTTGGAAAGGAGCACAAATCCCCCTGAGCTTTCTGAGGGTTTGGAAAGGGAGAACAAAGACCCCTGAGCTTTCTGAGGGTTTGGGAAAGGAGCACAAAGTGCCCCTGAGCTTTCTGAGGGTTTGGAAAAGGAGCACAAAGTCTCCTCTGAGCTCTCTGAGGGCTCCTTAGCTCGGGGACAGCGCTTGGTGCAGGTGGGGACAGAGCATTTCCAGACCTGAGGTGCCACCCACGGCTCAAAATCAGGCACAAACCATGAGTGGAAGGTGATCTAGCAGGGCAGAGGCTGGAACATTCCCAGTCCAGAGCAGCACTGCCTCACACAAGTCCAGAGCCAAAAGCTTTAGGGACAAGCCTTGTTCTGCTCTTGCTGAGATTTGTTAAGTGGGAGATCAGCTCCAGCTCCCTCTGCACCCCAATTGTCTCATGAAAATAAAATCAGAAGCTTCTGTCAGACCACCAAGGTAGGCCAGAGCCCTGCACACACCAGGCATTCCTTTAACTTTCCCTTCCTTGTGGCACCGGGGAGGATTCTTTCAACTCTTAGGCTGCTCTAAGACTAAATAATTAGATTTCCCCCTTCTCCATCCAGCTCAGATCCCCAAAGCTTTCCCTGGCAAGGGCAAGGAAGAGCAGATGCTCAGTTCAGATGAGATTAAAGGGAAATGTCCCATATTGGTTCCCATGTCCTGTCAAAGAAAAGGTAGAGACAAAAATGAAAGTCAAGGGAAAAGATCTCAGATTTAATAACTGGTTCTGCTGCTAAAAGTGACAAGAAACTGGCCAAATGTGCCACCAGGCCGAAAATGTGGCAGGATCAAGGAACCTGGCTTCAAAAATTACCTTGGCCTGAGGAACCAAGTTCCACTATATAGATATTGCCTTGTCAGCCACTCATAGGACTCAGAAAGCAAAGATTGAAATCCTAATTAATTATTGGGCACCCCAGAGTCAGGAAAGGTTAAATATTAGAAGGGAAAAGAATAATAAAAGAAGAAAGAATGAAAGAAAAGTCAGGAAGAGCCAAGGAGAAATTGATAAATTAGGTTAGAATAAAAAGTTTATATGTGTACATCTGGGCTGGGTGACTCATGAGATAAAACATCAGCCAGCCAATGGAGATGTTTGAAGAGGTCTCCAGGGAGGGAAGCGAGGAAAAATGGAATAAAAATGAACCAAGACAATTATGTGGATGTTTCTTTCAGTCACAACACAGCTCAAGTGGAGGGCGGGAAGGGGTAGGCGAGGTGCGTGGGTTGAGACACAAACAAGGATTAAAAGCATTTTGTTAAACCTGTATCCAGAGAAAAGTTTGCAATTCCCAGCCTGGTGATCAGAAACAGATTATTCTGTAACCACTTCCCAGCACAAAGGGTGAGGCTGATTGTGGAAAGAAGGCATTATTCCCTGACAGTCATTAGGGCTGGGGCAGTCCTACCACAGCCATGGAAAACAGCAAACACTCACACGGCTGGGATGAAGGAGCTGCTGATTTTCTCCATCCTGCTTTCCCAACTTGTCCAAGTGTCCCGTTTCCAGAGCTTTTTCTAGCACAGGGTGCCCCAGTCCTGAGTGTAATCAAAGATCTGCCATGGTCATGAAACCACGTCCCGAAAGCTTCTCTCCAGCAGGGCAGGTGGCAAACCTGCCTGGTTTGGCTTAGGGGTTTTGGGCACGCTGCTGTCACCAAGCTTTTCATTTTTATCTCTGCTAATCCCACTAATCTCTTGCTCTTTAGTTAAGTTAGGCCCTCGGCAGTTACCAGTATTTATGCTCTGAAGATTCAGAATGGGGTTACAGCAAATCTAATTTCTGTTCCCTCTTGAGTGAAATCTCGGAACTCCCACTAAAATAGGTAAGAATTACTAAATTGTATTTTTTGTGAGTTTCTGAAGCACCCCACAAGGGAAATCCCAACGGAATGCACAAAAAGAAGGGCACACACCCCAAAGAGAACAGGCTCTGGACGCCTTAACAAGAAATTACACAAATTCAATGCTCTCCCCACCAGTTTCCTCACCTGTAAGAGGGTGAAAAAAGCACGAAAAAAATCATCAGGACCATAAGTTCTAGGACAAAGCACCACCACTGAAAGGCAATGCTGACCCAGGCCTAACAGAGCTGTCATTTCCCTCCCCAGAATTCCAGGTTCCAGGGCTAAAACTGGTAACAAAAAATGGGTTTGCACCTGGCAGGCAAACGCAGACCAAGCACGTCCCAAGTGTGAGGGAAGGTGTGCTTGGCTTCCAGGGAAGGACAGCGAGGGGACAGGGACTAAAACTGAGCAGAGGAAGGGAACAGGCAGCAGACAGGCAGGGGCCAGGGGAGTAAAAATAGCTTGGGTGAGTTTCTTATTTTGTTTGTCATAAACAGGTTACTGAAAGCTCTCAGCACAAGGGGAAGAAATCACCCTGGAAGGTGATCACACTTGGTTATTCTCTGAGAGCTGCGTTCAACAAAAGGAATTTTCAGAGCAACCACAGCTCCAGCCTGATTGTTCTGAAGTATTTACCGGGCATGGAGCTCCTATTTTTGGCTTCACAAATACCCTGAGCATCTCATCTCCAACCCCACAGTGCCAGGTCTGCCTGAACTCTAGCAAAACCACACTTTCAATTCTCCCAGCCACTGCTCCAAGGCCACCATCCCTGACACTAATTCTCACAGGGCCCAGGCTGTGTCACAAAATCCACCTGCACACAACTTTGGCAGATTGCAGGCATGCAGAATTATATCCAAACTTGGGGTGCAAGGCTCTGGTGTCGACAGAAGCGAGCCAAGTGTATCCTTAATGATATCATGGAAATTTAAAGGGGGATTGTCCCCTTCAATATGGACATGACAACACCAGATTAGAACAAGATATTTGTATATATTAGAATAGATATAAATATCTATTTCCATAGATATTTATATCCACAGGAAGAGCACTCATTCCATGCACCTTGAAATTCAGACCCTCTGTTAGAAGCAGCCACTTTTAGACCCATCACTTCATAGAACTTGAGCCCTCCCTTGCAATAATTAATTGTGCAGGGGAAGTTTCTGGAAAGTGCAATCCAAGCCCACAGCTGGTGCCTTGCATGTGGATGACTGCAGGTGGAGAAGGGCTCCGAGGAACTTTGGGTGCAATAAGAACTCCTCACTCATCTGCCTCCCTTCCTGGTGCTTACAAATGCTCTGCCAGCAAATCCTGGGAGCTGAGAGATCATTAATCACTTGGGTACAAAAAGAATATTAACCCAGCAGTACTCCCTCCTGAGACTGTGGCCTCAGGCAAGGAGTAAGTCATTAGCTGGACTCTGCAGTTCCACCTCACTCACAGCAGTGCACCAGAGCAGCTCCTTGATTAATCTTTTATTTCAACACAGATTATCCGTTAATGTTTGAGGCTATTTGTCCATTTTCTCTGCCACGGAGTTAATTAAAAGTGTAGCAAAGAGCAACACACAGTTCCAGGAGTGAGTTTTTCCTGTGGTGCCATCACATAACCCAAGGTACAGATGATGCTGAGTGCCTCCCTCCTGACCCCGCGGCTGCAGATTCTCACAGGAGCTCCTTCAAACAAACACTTTATCCATTGACAGAGAATTGGGATGGAGCAAACCTGTGGCTGTGTGCAGTCAGAGGCCTGCCAGCCAGGCATGGGTGCAGCAAATGACCTAGTTAGGAGTGGAAATGGGAGTGAGGGAGCTGCAGGAATCTCCCACTCACTCACCCAGCCCTCCAGCCCACACCCAGCCTTGGCTTTCCCCTCCTTGCCCAGCCCTGCTGTCCTACTGTTGTGAGTTGCAGTGCAAAATGCAACCAAAAGTGTGGATTCCATCACCCTCTGTTGGAGCTGGGCTGGGGGGTGGTGAAATCTCCTGTCCATGGCCCAGCTGATCAGAAACCAGCTGGGGCAGTTTCTTTATCTCTGCCAGGACCCATCCTCCCTCCAGGCACAGATCTTCTGCTCCTGGGCCATTGATCCCACTGATCAAATTCCATCACCCACTGGGAAATGCTCCAGCCAGGGGAGGAGCCAAGCATCCCTACCTGGATAAAAACCTGAGATTTGGGACACCAAGGCAGCCTTTCCACTGCACTCCCAGAGGCAGACCAGGCCCATCCATCCCCACTGCACCTTCAGCCCAGGGCTGCACCTTCCTGCAGGATCCCTGCTCCAGCAGAGCCACCTCTGCCACTGCAGGAGGGCTGCAGCCCCCATGGGATGGCCCTGCCACCAACCCCTGACCCACAGGGGTCAGCCTGGATTCTCACTCTGGCAGTGGTTTGTTTGTTTGTAATACTGCATGCTTGTTTTATTTGAGTTCTCCTAATAAAGAACTGTTATTCCTATTCCCATATCTCTGTCTGAGAGCCCCTTAATTCCAAAATGGTAATAATTGGGAGGGAGGGGTTTCCATCCTTCATTCCAAGGGAGGCTCCTGCCTTCCTCAGTAGACACATGACATTAAACCACAACACCCACCCAGAGCAGAGCCCCCTCTCCAAAAAGCACCAACACTTTTGTGCTCTGAGCAGCAAAGCTCAGGGGAGGATCCATCCTCCATCCCCTGCGTGTGCTGCCTTCCACATCCTGTGCAATTAGCTCGGGAACCGAGCCTGTCACATCGGGGGAAGCGTTCCCGGGTGGATGTGTCCCCTCCTTGCTGCAGGGGGCAGGAGGGCACGGGGGCTCTGCAGCTCCGGGGTCCCTGCCCTTTCCACCGTGCCTCGTGTCACAGCGATGAGTGTCACAGGGCAGGCAGTGACAGCAGCCTGCCCTCCCTCGTTAGCTTCTCCCGGCAGACAGAAGCGCTGAAGGTGGTCACAATTATCCCCAAACAGGAATTCCAGCCCCTCTTCCTGCCCAAACAGCGGGCACAGCACTCGAGCAGCAGCAGGTTTGCTTCGCAAGGGAGGGGTGGTGGAAGAACTCAGGGCAACCATTCAGAATTTGGGGGTGGGTCGTAGGAAAGCCTAAAAAAACATCACAGCACAAACCTGGAACCCAGCATGGGCACCCCCATCTGTCCCTCCTGCCTCTTTTGGGAGCAGATTGAGATTTCCAGCTCCTCCACCCCCAAGTTTCCCTTGTCAGCAGCTGCTACGCTGCCCAGAGCGGGGCATTTTCCATCCCTCACAATTGTCACTCGATTTCCACCTGGTTTAGACTGCCAGGTAGCACCAGCCTCTATAAAAGCCCAGTTCCTTCGTGCCCATCTTGCCGAGCACCCAGGGGAGGAGGGGAGGAGGATGCAGAAAGGCGTGGGCAGGTGTGAGAAGTGCTGGAAACAGCACAAAGCTGCTAACAGAAATAAAACTGTGCCTCCACAGGAGCTGGAGAGGCTGAAAAACACATCACCTCTGCTGGGTCTGCAGACAGGAGACACCACGAGGGACAAACCACCCCCATTTTGGGGGCTAAAATTCCAGAGTTGGATCAAACAGCACCTCAGGAGACATCAGGGCAGCACCCCAGGGCAGCAGCAGGGAAATACCCACAAACCTGGGGCTGGTAAGAAATTGGGGCAGAATCATTCTCTGCAAAGAAACATCAGCAGGCACTTGCACAGGCTACAGGACCCCCGTGGGGTTTCCTAGCAAGGTTTCCAGCCAAACCCCACAACCAGGCATGGCCATGGCACAGCAAGAGCTCTCGAATTACCCAAAGGTAAGGAAAAGGGTTTGGGGTTTAGGTCATACAGACAGTCACTGGTTTAGCTGCAGGGAAGAGAAGAGAATGTGCCTGAAACAGGCAAATTCAGGAAGTCTGGAGGAGAGCAGGAGTAAAGGAAAGTTGTCTGGTTCCCACTACAGCTACAGAACATTGTCTGTGTTAATCATTCCAGCATCCTGCAGGATGGTGCTGGCAGCCACAGGCACAGCTCCCTTCATTCAGCACCAAGACAGCCCCAAAATAATCAGCACCAGCACAATCAGCAAGTGCCTGACCCTAAATGAAACCCCAAAATCAGCACCAGCACAATCAGCAAGTGCCTGACCCTAAATGAAACCCCAAAATCAGCATCAGCACAGTCAGCAGGTGGCTAACCTTAAATGAAACCCCAAAATCAGCACCAGCACAGTCAGCAAGTGCCTGATCCTAAATGAAACCCCAAAATCAGCACCAGCACAATCAGCAGGTGCCTGACCCTAAATGAAACCCCAAAATCAAACCAGCACAGTCAGCAGGTGGCTGATCCTAAATGAAACCCCAAAATCAAACCAGCACAGGTGCCTGACCCTAAATGCTCCATTGCCTGTCACTGCAGGAGTCAGCCCTGGAGCAGGAACACAACTCCAGCCTCCTTTTTGGCTCTCTGATTGGTCATTTTATCTTTAAATCAAAGTTTAAAACACAGATCTCGTCCTCTGGATCCTGCTGGTGGTGATAGGCACCAGACAAACCCCAGGCCTTTGAGATTTTGGGATCAAGGGGCCCGAGCTCCAAACAAACCATTCCAATAATTGCAAATAAACCCTTGTTAATCTGGAGCTGGGAAAAAGAGGAGAATTCCCCACACGAGCCCAGTGAGTGCACACTTGACCCCACTCGAGTTTTGCTGGACTCTTCTGTAAGGAAATAATTTATTTCAGAATGTTTTTAACTTCACTCTGTATCTGCATGCCCAATTGTTATAAATACATATTCTAGTATTGGGGGTTTGTTTTGTTTAGTTTTTTCTCTTTCTTTTCACACCCATATGGAGTGAGTATTAAATGTGTGGTGTGGAAATAGTTTTAAAGACAGAGTTTTCTTCAGGAGTAAAGTAAATTGATAAAGTGTCTTTGTAGTGAGTGAACACTGCCTGGTCAGGATAGCACCCAGTGCACACCCCTGTACTGATATGAACAATCTGCTGCTGATATCCCAGCTCCCAGCACTGCCCATCTGTAGGAATTATAGACCAAGGCCCAAATTAAGACTGATAAGAAGAATTAATTAAAACCATGCTCTAAAAAGACAGGACCAAGGAGTGGCCATGCAAAGCAGCTCACAGAAACATGGAAATAAGCTCTTAGAAAAGTTCAAATATCCATATTTAAGGGGAGTCTCTAAAACAGGAGGTGTGCTCTTGGCTCTCAGCCAGAGACACCCCGGCCGTGGATTTTGCTTTATTGCCTTGTCCTTATTGTCTTTTATTGAACCTTTTAAATCCTAGCAGAAAGGTGAACTTCCTTTTTCACACCAATGAAGATTTATCAGAGCATGGAAGCACAGGAGAGCTCCTGATTTGCATCTCATTACCGTGGGTGTTTATTGCACTCTGGTTCCAGGGCAGAACTGGGATGAACTTGTGCACCACAAGCCTTTGGGGCAGGCAAAGTGCACAGGGCAGGTGAGCTTCAAAATGCAGGGTCAGGGGAACATAAAAACTTGGAAAATATGGGGTTATAATCAGAGGTTTTACTTTTTGACTCAACAAAAAAACCATGCCATAAAAACACTGAAAATGTGGCAATTCCTTATGGGATGGCTTTGCTTTCTCCCTCCTCTTTTCCTACTGTGCTTTTTACTTTTTGTTGCTTCGTATTTCTGCTCACCCCTAAAACAACTGAAGATTTTTTTCCCTTAACCAAGAGCCCACAACCCCCAACAACCTCAGCCCTTATGGCATAAATCAAATTTGGTCCAAGAGAAAAGCTTGAAAGTCTGTTTGGGAAAAAAAAAAACAAACAAAAAACCAAACAAAACCCCAAACAAACAAAACAAAAAAAAAAACCAAAACAAACAAAAAAAATCCCACCAAAAAGCACAAAGAAAACACCCAATGGAGTGTGAATATAGTTATGTTTAGATATATTTGTAAGTTATGTTGTTAAAGAGCAACAGATGCTTTGAGGCCTCTGCAAAATAGATCAGACTCCAACTCACTGCTCAAATTCCCCTCTGACATGTGCACATCCCTGCCTAAACCCCACATTATTCACAGGCAGTTCCACTGCAAGTCATTTGTCTTTTTTAAATGGAAGCTTTGCAGAAAGTTTAGCAAAACCACAACAGGATTATTCCCTCTCAGGTGCTGCACTGTGTTTCCTTCTCCTCCTGAGGGTCTCCTTCAAAACTCAGAATTTTCTGAAGGCACCAGGGAATCACTCCTGTGTTTGCTGCTTCCCAAAGCTTTTCCAAAATCCCTCATTATTCTAAAAATCACTTGTTAGTTATCCTGGTCTTGATCAGGGATCCAAGTACCCTCCTGCTTCTCGACTGAAGAATCAGAATCCTCTTTATTTTTGTGAAATTAAAAGGAATGAAGACTCTAAGCCGACAGCACAGGGTGGTGTTTGGAAGGTGAGTGATACAAACCACACATATTCCCAGGAAATTCAACTTTTTCCACCCCTTCAGGGCTCCTGTCCCCGCTGCTGTCACATCCCCACTTTTTAACATCATTTTCCTCCTGAACCCTCTCTGCCAAGAATTCCCCCTGGCTCCTTGGCACACCCAGAGCCTTCAAGAGCTCGATCTGTGCCCCCTCCTGATGTTCTTTTGTCTGGGAGCCCTTGATCTCTGCCTTCCTAGCAAGGAGATGATGAACTGGCAGATGAATTTTAACATCCCCATTCTCCAAAGAAAATTGGTGCTCTGAGGTGTTGACACCGTGTTCTTTTTCAGGATAGGCCAAAAACTGAATTATTCAACTCTTCTGGTTCAGTGTTTAGGGAGGATAAAAGGCAACAGGAGCATCAAGGCTCAAACTTTTGGTTTTCCAAGTCCAAACTCCAGCCTTGTTGTTGATATTCACAAAATACAGGTTGTAAAAGGAAAAATAATAACTATTCAGAGCTCATCTAAACCAGATAAAGCAAGATGCAGATCAGAGTCATTCATAAATAGATGAAATTCTGTAAAAAGCTCTTATTTGTTTAACATTTACCCAATAGTTTCAGGCTTCTTCTATGGAAAAGGTCAAAAGCAGATGATGGTAACAGCCCCTGATATCTCCATATTGACCTTAAATTTCTTTTCCCCTCTTTGCTTCTGTGTGCTCTCATGAAAAATGCACAGAAGCATAATGGATTAGATACCAAATTAGGCAGAATTTTGATTTATGATAAATACAAGACAAACTCCGGTCACCAATGACTGTCCTTGCATTCCACTTACATGCTTGCAATTGCTCTGAGCAACAGGACATGAAAAGACGAAAAAAGAAAGAGCAGGGAATGTTTCCTAGAGCTCAAGACCTGTTTTCTGCTTTCAGTGTGACATTTTTGCATCCAGACCCCAGCAGCAGAGTCAGGAGGCTGCAACTCCTGCACCCACTCCATACATTTGCAGCACCGTGCTAATATTCCAGAAAGGTTTTCTGTCGAGCACCCGGAGAATCCCAGCCAGCTAAAACCCCCAGATTAACAGTGTCATCTTTTATTCAAGGCCTAATGCCTGCTCCTGAGGAGGATCGCTGTTAATGAGATTAGCTGGGTGTGCATTTGGAGCTGAGCGTGCACACAGAATAATCAATGCCTGGCCAAAATCCTGGGCTAGCTCAGCCCACGCTCCAGCCAAGGATTTTTGGCAACTGTTTATTGCCTCGTCTCAATATTTGTGTGAATTATATAATATATTAGAGTTCATTCTGAAAGCACACAATCAACTGGCTGTAAAAAGTGCGGTCCCACTGCTAGCAATTTGTGGCAAAAGCAGTTCTGAGAACTCAAATGAGAGGTGTGGACCAGCCTAAGCCAGCTCACTCCCACCTCGCTGCTATTTCCAAGGCAATCCCTTCCACAGGGAAGCTCGGAATACTTGTTGACAGACAGAAAAGCTGTTCGAGAAAAGAAAATCCGAGGAAAACCGCCACAGAATTAAGATAAAGGAGAAGAGCGGGGGGTTTGGGTTTAAAATTGATTAGCTGCACGAGTGGTTTGGAAAATCCAGGAGGTCCCAAAAATACTCTGCTGTCAGAGTTGTCCGAGCACCCCATCCTCCCTGTGCCAGGAGGATCTTACTGCTCTGATTCCTGCCGGAGACACTGAAACCCTGCGGGGTGAACAAAGCCCAAAGTCCCGGGATTTCTCATCCCCTCCGCCAGCAGCCCCTCACAGCCGGTTCCTCAGTCCATGTTAATAGCTTTACCAGCGCCTCGCAGCAACTTCACCGCTCCAGCCGAGCCGCTCTGCCCCCTCCGGAGGGGCCGCTCCCCAAAACCTGGTACTTTTTATTGGGGCATTTATCCGCCTGGCTCCGCACCAGCGCCGGCTGCCGGGGCTGTGGCAGTGCCCGGGGTGCGGGTGGAGCAGGAGCACGGCTCTTACCTGCCTCTCCTGCCGCGGACGCTCATTCATTCACTCACTCACTCACTCAGCAGCCGCGGCCAGCGGGGCATCCCTGCGCCGAGGGCGGGATGCGCTCCGGGATGCGCTCCGGGATGCGCTCCGGGATGCGGGGATGCGCCGGGGGGATGCGGGCTGGAGGGCGGCGGGCACAGCCCCCGTGCCGGAGCTCATCTCAGCGCCAAGGACACGCAGAGCGCCCGCACGGCGGCTCGGAGCCTGGGAGAAGCCTGTTAACCCTTCCCCGGCCGCGGCGCTGCGAGCGGGGGCTCCCGGATCTGCGGGGATGCTCCCCCGGTGCAGCCGCGCCTCTTCCTCAGCAGGTGGGGTTGGGCAGTCGGGAGGTTTAAAAGCTGTCAAACCAGCCATCCCCCCCACTTTTAAAAACGCCCACCCCGGAAAAAAAACCCTGATGGGGAAGGTGCAAAAAACCTCGTTATGAGCAGAACGAGGAGCTGCTGTGGAAGGGGGTGTCTGGACCACCCGAATCCCAAACTCACGGGACTGGAGGTGGAAAGGCGACTTGGATCTTACAGAGGAGTGGTCTGAATGTTTGGATTTCCTCCTTTCACAGCCGCCTTAAAGAGGTTTTGGGCATCTGTGCCCACCGTCTGCAGCAAGAATACAGTTCTTGGGGAGTTTAAGGATTTATTTGTTCCCAGAATCAGAGGGGTTAGGGCAACACCTGAGAAATACCTGGCAAAAATGCCGTAGAGGAGGCACAGCTGCTGCAGCAGATCAGGTTAATGGATAATCAGCCCATTCCAGCATTAAAGCACTTGCACTGGAGCACCCAGCCCTGCTGCCAACAGGAGCTCAGAGCTGTGGTTGATCTCCCCTCCTCACCGGGATCACTTTCCCCTTGCACATTGCCTCAATTCAGTGACAGGACCAAATATTCCTTCCTTAAAAACACGCCCTGGGGACTTGGATACCAAGCTCTCATTAACTGTAATGAGCCAAAATCCATTGTGGGGGCTGAGGTTCAGCTGCCTGCTCCTGCTTTTAACCACAGTTCTGTACAACACCTGAGACTTCCAGCCCTAACAGAAACACCAGCTCCCAGCCTGGGGTTTCCAAGTCCCAGGGGACAGCCTGACTCCTACAACGTCAGAGAAAACCGATTTTTAGCAGGCTGGCACAGCCCACACCAATCAGAGAAAGAAAAAAAATGAAAATTAAAAAGCACATTTCCTCAAAGGCACTTGCTCAGGACCAAACTCGTACCACAAAAGCACCACGGTCAGGGAAATAAAGCACATGGTGGAGGCAGCAGATGGCAAAAAACCTTCACAAAGCAAACCCCAGCCATCACATCCTTCCCCTCCAAGACAGCCTAATTCAGGGCTTCCTCTCCTGTTTGTTCTCAAAGCAAACCTCAGCCTTCCTCTCAGAGTTTGAAGGCAGACATTGGCAAACTCTGGTGTTTGCTCTCTGTGGGGACACATGACTGGCTGCAGCCACGTTTTGTGAGCATTTGAACAGACTGGAGCCAGAGATCTCCCAGAAAACAACTTTGTCTAGCACCGAGGAGCATCCCAGCCACCAGACAAAGCTGCAGACAGGGGCTGAAGGTCCTGTCTGCTCTGCAGGCAGATCCCGAGGTTATCTCGGGCAGTAAATGCCACCCAAGCAGAGCCAGAGCAGGAGGATCCTTCACCCTGCCCAGCCTGACCTGTTGGAGCTGCTGGAATCCTCATGGGCAGAACAAGGAAAAGGAAAATCTGACATTCCCCAACTCCCCCAAGTGGAAAAGAGTCTCCCCTGATTCCCAGGGTGAAAGTCCCACCTCCCAGAGGGTGAAATTTCCACGTTGCTCTGATTTAATGCTGAAAACCTGCCAAGATTCACTAGTGCTGGGATTACCTCGGGCTTGTAGAACACAGTGAACAGTCAGCACACCCATCCCAAACACCTCGCTGGAGATCTGAATCCAGAACATTTGCCTAATGAACTTTTTCCTGTGAATTTATCTTCTCAGGATCACAACCAGCACGGAGCCCATCACAGCACCAAGTGCTAATCATGAACAGAACACAGCCCCATCCCTCGGTGTCTCACTCTTTGCCTGGCCTCCTTCCAAAACGCACAGAACAGAGCCAGGGCTCCTCAGCAGACTGGGGTGTAAAGCACTTCTCACTCTGTTCTGCAGGCAAAACGATCTGTCTGCCAGAAACCAGCCAGCCACCCTGCAAATTCACATTTTAATCAGAGCTTTGGATTAGTCTGCCCAGACTTGAATAAAAAATGGTGCTGAGGAGCCAAAATTTATCAGGGCAATGCAGCCATTATTCAAACACCACCCTCTCTCGAGCTTGTTTGCTCTGCTATCTCCATCCCTCTTGCTTTGAGTGCTCCTCTATAAAAAGCAAAGCTGACCCTTTGCAGAAGCCAACTCCTTCATGCAGCACCTGCCAGCTCAGGAAAACATCCTTGAAGGGAGCTGTCAATGCAGAGCTTAAAATATTCTGAGGATGACAGAGTTACACGGGGATTTCCACGGGAGCAGACACGGTGACTTTTGGAGGCACAAAATAAAGTAACAGCACAAAAATCACATTTCTTGTGCTCCCAGCCAGGGGGAAATTGGACATCAGGTTTCCACTTGCCTGTTTTCAGATCTAAATCTCTTCCCTTGGACAAGGGAAAAAAAATTCTGTGCCTTGTTTTGCCTCCCCCAGGCTTTAATCTCTCTTCTGCAAAGCAGGGATTCAACACAAAGCCAACCCAGGGCTTCTGAGAAAGGAATTTGACCTCAAAGGCTCGTGTGGATGTTGATAAGCTGCAACAGAAAAATAGTTTGACAAACAGGAAAAAGAAAAGCCCCAAACCTCAAAAGTTTAGCTGAGCCCACCTAGACATGGGATTAAGTCTGTCTGCACAACAGGTTTGTATTAATTCCCCTCAAATACTGAGTTTTCTGCTAAGACTCGACTCAAGAGTAACAAAATTGGAGTTTAACAAAGGGAAAAATAATAATAGTAAAAAAATCAGTCAAATGCTGCCTTGTAACTACACAACCAGAGTATTCCTTATTCTCTGAGAAGAAATAGACCTTACACTGTCTCAAAATGTTGCAGTAGCAGCCCTTCAAGGCAGAAGGGCAGCATCCCATAAAGGCAGAAGAAAAAAATGGCTGAGATGGGATTAGAATTTAGGCCCAAACCCCTGCCCAAGCTGAAGAACTCCCACTTATCCCACTGCTTTGCTTTTCAGACATTATTTAAGGGCCACACGTTCATTTCTGTCCTGGAGCAAGCAGGGAACGCAGCTGGAGGCTCAGCACTGCAAGTACAACTCCTAAATTATCCCAGCTCCAGCTGGCTCCAGCCAGCCAGGAGCTGCTGGGATTCACTTTGACTTTTTCAGCTGCCAATTAGAGGGAAAAGCCAAAAAACAAACAAAAAAAGTGGGGGCTCATTCTTCACTTGCAAGTTCTTCAGGGAGACCTGAGGGAAAGGGAAATTTGGCCTTCTCATTCCAGCAGGAAGGAGCAGTGGGATTGATCTCCTCTCCCACCACCCATAAATTTAAATGTGAGAAGGGAAGGCAGAGTCCTGAGAGGCAGGAAATTCAAGAAGCAGCAGAGCAGCTTCTGGTGTTTGGGATGGACACCCAAGTGATTTTCTATGATTTAAGAGGTCACTGGACATCAGCTCAATCCCCTTGGGCACTGGGCAGAATTTTCCCCTCTGGAGATGGGTGGAATATGTAAATCCAGTGTCCAGGAGAATCTGGCTGTGTCCTTTCACCCCAAAAATGGATTCACCTCCTCTCCTGGGAATCAACAGTGCACCCAGAGCCTGCTCTTGGAGAATGTTGTCCCCAAACCCTCATTGTTTGCTTGCCCATATTATACAAGTGAAAACTGCTCAAACACCTGCACAGAAATTAAAAAAAAGCTTGTTCAGCTGATCATAAGGTTGAATTCACAATCTGTCAGCTCATAATTGCTACACAAACATAAAAGGAGTTCCTCAGAAATGGGATTTTTTTCTGAGTGCTTCTATTAAGGAAGCAGATTCCAGTCTTTGTTCCCATTTCCTTCTGCATTTTTTTGCCCTATGACCAAAATTTGTCTCCGTACCTGTGAGTGCTGAAGTAGAGAAATTAAAGCACATTTAGGCTGTGGAGAAATTGAACACACAAATATTAATTTTCCCTCTGAACCATTTCCATGGTTTTTCCATGGAAGAACTGAACATTCCTCAGGTTGTGGAGGTCAGGACGGATTTAAAGCACACTCCTAACAGATTTATATTTTCTCCAGTACAATACTCTTTGTAGAAATACTCTGAATTTCTCCAGTGAACCATTGTGTGCTGCTCTGAAGTCATGTTTACTTCAGGCTACCCACTTAAAACTGAGTAATTGGAGGCAAAAAAAACCCCAAGAAAAGCCCTCATGCCCTGACAACAGGGCTGGGCAAAACAGACTTGGCAGCAAAAGACTGTGATAGCTTTGAGGTTCCTTTCCTCAGGAAATAAACCCATTATCTAAACCTTGCATGCTGTAAATGCCTCTATCTTTACTTGGCAGACTCTTGGCTCAACTCATCATTGAAACTTTTCGAGTATCAGCTCCCCTTGCAATCCTCAACACTTCCACAAGGAGAATAAACAAAGATATTGAGGCAATCGAGCCCTCGGCAGGCTGCCTGACACGCCTTTTTGATATGATAAGATTGTTCATTTACCTGTTTTCAACCTCTGGCACCGCTCCTGAACGGTGAAAAACCTGAAATCACATTTTCAAATCCCAATCTGATGCGGTGGTCCCACGAATTCAGGTGAAGCCTCAGCTCCTTGTGGTGATCAAAGCAAATATTTTTCATCAGTGTTCCTCTGAAAAGGATTTTTCTCTTCCTATTAAGACTAACACTCTGATTTTTAAGTGAATTACCTCGTGCATTGTTGAGGAACCTCCTTGTTGGAACCCAGAATGCAGGAAATATTTCCCTGCATGTTTGAAAGGATCCAAACCCTCTGACAAATCCTGCTTTTAACCTCTGGCCATGGAAAGGGCTTCCTGGGTTTGGGATGAGACAGAATTATCAGGAATGTCAATTAGACAGTAGCATAATGTGTAATTTATCCCAGGGTGAGAAATGGAGATTTTTGGGTTTGTTAGAATGGGAAGGAGATGGAGACAAGGTGGAGGATCCTTGTGGGTTTTGGGTTTCTTCCTCCTCCTTCATCTCCCCCACATTCTGCAGTGCTGGGGACCATTGGTCAGGATTTGCAGCAGTGCAGAGTTACAGGAATAGAAATTTACTCAGTTCTTGGTAGAAAAGTAGAAATAATGCCCGTTCCTGGTGCTGATTGGGTGAATTCTCTTTAAGAGAACCTGGATTCTGTGTGTTTGGGGCTCTTGGTGCCTTTCCTCCCTCACACCAGGCTGGTGCAAAGCCTGGGGTGCAGAAATTGCTGATGAGGAAACAAAAACCAACCTGGAGAGTGAGAACAACCCAGAGTCCTGTTTGCCTTTTTACTGAACAAGGACTTCATGAAAAAGGCCTCCCCTGTCAGACCTGTGGGAGTGGGAGAACTCCAGCACCTCTTCACTCCCCCATTTCCTGGGAGATTTGGCTCAGCATTGAAGATCAAGCCCATTGTATAACCCAGCCAGGGCCTTCCAAGATCTGCAGCAATAAAAAGAGTTGCAAAAAACACACCTGAGGGAAAAGGGCCCCATCTCCCAGCAGGCTGAGCTGTCTGGATTCACCCAAGAGGATGCCAAAGGTCTCCTCTCGAGCAGTGCCACCTCCAGTCACACCTCAGCCTTTGGCAGCTTTGGGGCCGCACCTCCAACCCTTCATCCTGAGTTTTTTTGTTTGTTTTCCTGTGAAAAGGCAGAGTTTTGTGCCAGTTCTGCACCAGTTAAAGCCTGGTGCCACTCCAGGGACACAAGAAGTCGATTCTGCTCTGTTGTGCTTTGGGGAGGGAAAATAAATCCCAGCTTAGGGCAGAATGAGCAGCTCCCCTCTTGAGCCAGAGCTCGAGTTGTTTCCCAGAGTAATGGCCACAATTGAGGACTTTTGCTTTAAAGTCAGGCACAGCAAAGAGCCAGAACATCTCCACTGTGGCCCTGTCCCCCCATCCCAGTGGTCATTGCCATGGAGGCCAGGAAAAGCAGAAATCTCAAATTACAGCAGCCACAGGCAGGCAGCAGTAAACAATAAATAGCAGAGATAGAAAAGTTCACGAGGCCTCGAGGCTTCTTCTTTCAAGGGCTGGAGTGTTTAATAATAAATGGGAGATTAATCCAGCTCTCCATCAGCAGGGCAGGCCCTCGGGGAGAACTCAGGGCTGCAATCTGATTTTATTAGAGCCATTTAGCATATTCCCAGTGTCTGCTCCAGCCCAAACCCGCCCCAAACACCGCGGCCAAATTTAGATCTCTGCCTTCCCCCCTCTTCCCAGCACTTCCACAAACAAAACCTCAGTAAAGAAAAGATCTTTGCAGCAGCAAAGAGAACAAAGGGAGTGAAAAATCTCCAGGATATCAAGGGCGTCTTTCCTGCTGAGCAGTAAAAATGTTTCTCTTCAAAAAAGATGATGAGAAACTTCCAGTGTGAGAGGAGGAATTGTGTGGAGCATATGGGGAGAGCAGCTGCCTTCAGAGCTCCAAATTCTCCCGTTTTTCTGGGAAAAAAAACTGCAATAAACATTCCCCAGCCTGGCCTTGGGAATCAAATTGTTTTATACAGAGATGCCAAACCCCTAAACCTTAAAAATTTACAAACTCCTTAAATTTTTTAAGGCTTTAAAACTTTTTATTCCTCAAACTCCGAGACCTGTGCTTAGGCAGAAAACATTGAAAACTCTTCATTCCTTAAACTCCAAGATGTGCTTAAGGCAAAAAAAAGAAGAATTTTAGAATTCTTTATTCCTTCAGCTCCAAGATGTGCTTAGAAAAAAACCCCAACTTTAAAATTCTTTATTCCTCAAACTCCAAGACATGTGCTTAGGCAGAAAACATTAAAAATTCTTCAGTCCTTGAACTCCAAGATGTGTCTAGGCAAAAAAAAAGAACTTTAAAATTCTTTATTCTTCCAACTCCAAGATGTGCTTAAAAAAACCTTAAAAATTCTTTATTCCTCAAACTCAAACACAAACTCTTAGGCAAAAAAAACCTTAAAAACTCTGCATTTCTTGAACTCCAAAACATGTTTAGGCAAAAAAAAAAACCTTAAGAACTCTTTATTCCTCAAAGTCCAGGATGTGCTTCGACAAAAAATCCTGTCAGGTGCCTGGAGCTTGAGAATGGCCAATCTAAAAAAATAAAATATGGGATAAAATAAGGCAGCTCCTTAACCCGCCACAAAAACTTTCATTTTCCCCAGTGAAGGTGAAAAATGCAGCAATAAAGCCACAGCTCCTCCATCCTCTTCAATCAAGGCACTGAAACTGCTGGGAAATATCCAAATCAACCTTGGTGGCCTCAGATATTGAAAAATATCTGCTCCAGGAAGATATTCACAAATCAAACTTTATTTAAAAAAAAATAGTTAGGGAGCAAAGGGCTCTTTGGGCATGTGGAATTTGGATTTTTGTTTTTCCTGCCCAAATTATAAACCAGGAACTCCAAGTGAGGCTCTGGCAGAGCCAGCAGGAGATGGAGCACTTGAGCACCAGGAACATTTGGGATTTGCAGGGTTAGAAGAAAAGTTCATCACTTCCATGTCCCTCTGCTGTGTAATTTCAGTTTAAAAACCCTCCTTGAACGTGCAGATATGTGCAGAGTGTGTGAGAAAGAAAAAAACCCAAACACTTCCTTTCAAATTAATCCCTTCTTCCTTCAGGAAAACCCAACTCTCACACTCCAGTGCTTGCCCAGAAGCAACTCTGCAGCTGTGAGCCAAATTCAAGCTCCAGAGACTAACAAAAAACCCAATGTCTGCTGTGAAATACCCCAAATTCTGCTATTAAACACCCCAATTTCTGCTATTAAACACCCCAATTTCTGCTATTAAATAGTCCCATTTCTGCTATTAAATACCCCAATTTCTGCTATTAAACACCCCAATTTTTGCTATTAAACTCCCCAATTTCTGTTGTTAACTACTTCAAATTCTGCTATTAAACACCCCAGTTTCTGCTATTAAATACCCCAATTTCTGCTGGTAAACACCCCAATTTTCTGCTATTAAACACCCCAATTTCTGCCATTAAACACCCCAAATTCTGCAATTAAACACCCCAATTTCTGCCATTAAACACCCCAAATTCTGCTATTAGACACCCCAATTTCTGCTGTTAAATACCCCAGTCTCTGTTGTTAACTACTTCAAATTCTGCTATTAAACACCCCAGTTTCTGCTATTAAATACCCCAATTTCTGCTGGTAAACACCCCAATTTTCTGCTATTAAACATCCCAGTCTCTGCTATTAAATACCTCAATTTCTGCCATGAAATACCCCAATTTCTGTTGTTAAATACTTCAAATTCTTCTATTAAACACCCCAATTTCTGCTGTTAAATACATTAATAACCACCAGCTGAGGAAAGGAGAAAAATCGTGTAACAAATTAAATACACTTCAGAACCCAGACTGAAACATTTGGCCCAAAGATTTTAACATTTCAGAGCTCAGCTTAAAGCATCTGCTCTGGGCTTTCAATCAGCAGCTTCCAGAAAGCTGCACCAAAAAAAAAAGGAGCCCAAATGTGGAAAGGGGGTTGAGATAAAAAATCCTTTAACAAAGTTTCTTTGGTTTGGTTTCCCCATGAAAAGCCAACGTGAGATGAAGAAAGAATCTTGCCTGAGTTCTGATTGTGTTGGGGTTTTTGGAGGGGCTTTGTTTGGTTTTTGGTATTTTTTCAGAGATGAATTTTTGTAGGGGTTTTATTTGTTTGGTTTTTTTGCATTTTTTAAGGGAGTGTTTGAGTTTTTGGAGGGGTTTTGTTTGGGTTTTAGGTTTTTTTTTAAAGAGTGTGTTTTGGGGGGGGCTTTGGAGTTTTTTGTTTGGTTTTTTGTGGGAGTTGTGTTGGAGTTTGTTTTTTTGGGGAGGTTTTTTGTTATTTTTGTTCCTTGTTTGCTTGATTTTGGTTTTTTGGCTTTTTTTGTTGGGTTTTTTGGAGGAAGGAATTTTTTTGCTGTTGGTTTTGTTGTTGTTGCTGTTTTTGCTTCATTTTTTTTTTAGACTTTTTCTGCCACATGTCTGCCTTAACTCCCCTTGAGCAGCACCCACCCTACCCAAGGCTGCTTTACCCCATCTCCCCTCCCAGCTGCACTTTGCCATTCCCAAATCCCTGCAGGATTATCAGACACAGATATTCCCACAAAACTGCTTCCCATTTCACCCAGATCTGCTGCTGCCACTGGAAAGGCTCCAGAGAAGGAATTTTTTTTTAGATTTAAGTGAAGTGACTTTGTGTGTGTCACCTGGGGAGCCCTGTCAGAGACAAATAGAGTTCAGCTGAATTCACTGCCTGACCAGGAACTTTCAGCTTCTTACAATTCATCAGAGAGCTGTGTCCAGCCAGAAAATAAAGTTAATAGGCCACTGTACCTTTTTTTTATTCCTTTGGAAAGGAAAATTCTGCTTCAACCCCCAGAAATCTCAGTTCCTTCACTGTGACTTCCTTCCATCGCTGCAGGGAGGATGAAGGATTGATAAAATGGTAGAAAGCTGGACAAATAAAGGTGATTTTAGTGCTGGAAGCCAAACCCTCCCCAATTCCCAAGGGGTTCAAGGTGCAGGCACTAAATTGTCTGAGTCTGGTGTGCAAATGGACTCAGCTGGAGCAAGAGATTCCTTTTATCCAAGCAGGAAACCTCCCTGTCCACTCTCTCCCATCACCCCACGAGATTATTTCACATTCTAATTATTCCAGTGGGCTCCAATCCGGCTGCTTCCATCAGGAAAGGGCAATTCCTTGTTTGGCAGTAAATTCGGGATGCCTCACCAGTCCCACTGGTGCTTCTCAGGAGCATCAGTGAAATCCAGGATGCCAAGTTCCTTTCTGACCCTCATTCCCTTCTGGATTGGCTTTTCCTTGCATAGAGGACCTGCCTTGGCAGAAAATGTTTTACCTGTTGCAAACACTCCTGAGAGACAGACTATGGGGGGGGAAAAAAAAACCCAAAATTATTCTTTAAACAAACTTTTAAACTTAGTAAGTGAAAAAGAAATAATGAGCGAGGCATGCCAGCCTTAGTTATGGAAAACTAAAAAAACCCAGTCATTCCTTAACACAATATACCAGGGACAAATAATCCAGTGCAGCAGCAAATTTGCTTCTTCTGGAGATAAAGATTCGATTATTTCAGTAGGAGTCAGAGAAAACTCGATATGAAATCTGAGGATTCTACTAATCCAATGCAAGAGACAAGCTCTTACATGGGAGAATTGATAGAGAGAAAACACTTTTTTCAACAAAAAAAAGCTGGAGAAGCCTGGCAGGAAAAATTCCCTTCAGTTCCTCCAGGATGAAGTGCAGGATTTGAATTTTAAGCTTTCCAGTACAAGACATTTACGTGCAAATTCTATCTGTGAATATCTAGATCCAGACTATCTGAACACCTCCCATCTGAGGCTGAGATTATTTATTCATTGTTCACCCAGTGGAAAGTGTTAATATTGCACAGTTTCCTGGGGTAACAACATTTCAGTCTGTTGAACAGCAAAGTAAAATATTCACAGCAATCACTCTGGGAAGATCTAGCAGCAAACAGCCTCGGGGAGGAAGAAAGATGTGGTGGCATTTGCCAATATTCCCCTTCAGCGTGACAAATTCAGAATAAAACCTAAACTAAGAAAACACAGAGGCCATGCTAACACGTTTTTATCTGCCCTCTACTTTCTGTTGTATTTTTTGGCTCCACTGCCATGATTTTATGCACTCTCAGGTCACACTGATCTTTCCCCAAGGCCATTTTCTGGGTGAAACACTCCAAAGAACTCAAGTGTGGCTGTCTGTAGAGACAGCAGGCAAAGTGAGAGTCACTCAGAGGCTTCTTGCTGAGATTCACTTTTTTTACCATCCTTCCTTCAGGATTTGGGAGATCCAGAGCAGCCTGGTGGCTGACGGGAGGTTGGATGGCAAGAAGCATAAAGATGTGTCTGCTGGAATCAAAAGGAGATGTGTTCAGCCATTCTCAGAGAGCAGGAGGAAAACCAGGAGGAGATTGGGAGCCCTGGAGGTCAGAATTTGTGGCAGACAGGGCCAGCAGCTCATCCCTTGCTTTGAGTCCTAAAGGTTGTGGCAGCAGCAGGTCTGCCAGCCTGGGACAATCACAATTATTTCCAGTGCTACAGCAAATTATGGACCTTCCAAGGAAGAATCCGTGCCAAAGCATCTTTTCATAGCTACAGGGGATGCATCAAATCCAGAAGGATGAATTCTTTTTGCTGGTATTACCCAGACTTGTGTTCCTGCTGCAGCTGTGCCCTGCTAGGCTTTGTTACATAAGCACAGCCAGTGCTCTCCCAGAGGCTGAATTTCCCTTTTTAGAGAGGAAAAAAAAAAAAGGCAGATGCAGTCCCCAGGCTGAGTAGGGGGGAAATGAAGCTCTATCACATCAGTGGAGTGAGAATCTGCACTACCTTGACAATTTTCTGTCACAGGCTCCAGCCCTTCCAGCCTCCTTCAGCAAATCCATTCCTGGGCCATGTTTGTTTATCTGGACTGGAAAAGGGAATGAGCTTTGCTACGTTTTGCTCTGCAGAAAACTGGGGGCTGGGAGAGAAGCTCTGAGTAAAAAATGGGGGAACAGCTGACCTTTGCATCCCAAAATCTTAACACTAAACTGTGACTGAGCCAGAGATTCCCTCCAGGCCAGGCCAGCCTGGCAGGGAGTTGGTGTGGGACACAGAATTCCCCACCCTGAGCTGCCAGGTGTCACACCACCCTGCCTTCAAGAGCTGATTAAAAATGAAGATGCTTCTACAAAGTGTTTTTGGGCTGCATTTGGGGGACAAGATTTGTATAACCCCAAATTTACCATCACCTGCTTCAAAACCCCTCCTCATTTTTCAGACCACGTGGCTGGGTTGGGCCCTGTGGATTTATCCTCACCCAGACCTCACCCCACATCCAAGGGCTGCTCGGATTCCTCTCATTTGTGCCCAAATCTGTTTTTCCAGCCTGAAGATGGGACCCCACATGCCTTGGGCTGCAGAAATTTGTGTGCTTTTCCATGCTAACCTTACAAACCACTGAATTCAGAGCACTTGGGCTCCCCCAGTTCCATCAGGAATATCTGATGCTCAACCATCACCCTCCAAGTGCAGCTGGAACTGCTGGGCCCTTGAAAGGCTGAGTGAGTGCTGCTGAGAGCTGTGATTCCTGTAAATCTGCTCTCCAGGGCTGCCAGCAGGACTCTGCTGACAACTGGGAAGTCCCATCCCAGGCCTGAGCCCCAGCAGGACAGAAAAGGGAGCAATAAAGCCAGTGGCAGTGCCTCGAGAGCAGGGTGCTGTAAATACAACCTCACTCTGCAGGCACTCACATTCCCTCATGGAATATCTGCTTTCCTTCCCAGCTCACCTTCAGAGATGGCCAGCACTGCTCTGCTGGAGATGACAGTCATGGATTGTCCTGAGATGGAAGGGGCACACCAGGATCATCCAGCCCAGCTCCTGCACAGATACCCCCAAATCCTACCCTGAGCATCCCTGGAGCAGTGTCCAAAGGCTCCTGGAGCTCTGGGACCCACAGGGATCATCAATTCAACTCCTGCCCCCAAATCCCACCCTGAGCATCCCTGGAGCAGTGTCCATCCCCTCCTGGAGCTCTGGGACCCACAGGGCTTTCAAGTAGGCTGACCACCCTTCCAGAGATCTTTAGGGAAAATCAAAAGCTCCAACAGAAAGCACAATTTCCCTTCTTTGTAAAGGAGTAGAAACTTTCCCTTCTCAGAAAAAAAAAATATTCTCTTCAAAAAGAGGAACTCCCTATTTTTTTTTTTTCCCCCTCTGCAGCTTTAAGCCTGGAGAAGCTGCTCAGATGTCAACCCCAGAACTCAGGATGTGGCAGAGCCTCTTTGCAGCAGTGCTGGGCTTATTTTGAGCTTTCTGTAATTGATTGAATTTGAATGCAGTGGCCTCTGCAGGGCAGGAACTGTATTTTGCTCCGTGTTTACACAGCACCTCACCAGACACCTTGGCCATGCTTAAGGCTCCTAAATGTGAAATTATAATAATTAAACAGTGAGGTACATGGATCTATTTTTACCTGGGGGATTAATGCAGCACCTCAGGGGAGTTCCAAATGGGTTTTAAGGTGTTCTGAGTGGCAGGGGTCAATCAGGCACCATTTCAAACCGTTTATCCTTGAAAAGCCAAATGGTAAACTGAGGGCAGATTGTAAATTGTAATTCCTGTGCCCATCAGACAGGTTTGTGTTTGCCTTTCAGTGGTGAAAGTTTTGCTGACTCCCCCCTTTGCTGACTCTCCCCCTCAGGATATCAGGGACATCCTGACCCTTGGGATGGTGAGGGAAGCAGATCTGCCAGCTCAGCAGGATTTATACAAAACCCCTTCCCATGTTTCCTTAACATCAGCATCATCCCCCTTCAAACCATCTCTACCCT
>VYXF01003037.1:48526-67941 GCA_013397295.1 Polioptila caerulea
AAATCCCTGCTGGGAAGAGCTGGAGCAACCCCCTCCCAGACTGATTTGGGCTCTGGATTCCCTAAAATAGTGATAGAGAAAACAGCAGAAAATTCAGGAGCCTCTGGAATTCACGGTATCGTGTAGACATTCCCTAAAAACCTGGATGTCCATTCTTTATTCAGGGTCTGAGCCCTCCTAAATCTCATTTTTAATCCATGAAGTGACTTGTGCTTCCCAGAGCATCCCTGAGTGGGAGCTGAGAACAAATCCCTGCTGGGAAGGGTCACACCCGATTCCAGCCTGGAGCAGACCCCTTCCAAACTGTTTTGGGCTCTGGATTCCCCAAAACAGAGATGGAGAAATCAGCAGGAAATTCAGGAGCCTCTGGAATTCACAGCGTCCATGCAGACATTCCTTAAAAAACTGGGGGCTCTGTCCTTTTTCAGGCTCTGAGCCCCCCTAAATCTCATTTTTAACCCATGAAGGGATTTGTGCTTCCCAGAGCATCCCTGAGTGGGAGCCTCTGGAAGCCACAGCATGGATGCAGAGGTTCCTTATCCCACAGAGCTGCAGGTCCAANGAGCTGAGAACAAATCCCCGCTGGGAAGAGCCACACCTGATTCCAGCCTGCTGCAGAGGTGAAAATAAAACCCCCACAAAATCCTAGGGGAAAAAAAAATCTAAATATTTAAAAATATTTAAAAATGGCTCTGCAGAGAATTTTTTCAGGCCACAAACTGTTTTTGTAATAAGGAGGTCGTAGCACAAAGACATTTCTAGGTTACAACTGATGTTTTGTAGGAGAACTACAGAGATCCAGCTTGCAAAAAAAAAAAAAAAAAATATAAATATATCCCTCACCCTCAGCATCCAAAAAGTTCATCCCTAGAGAGGCATAGATGGGTCCTTAATGGACCAAAAACAAGGAATAAAAGTGAAAAGATGAGATGTGACCTCTGTATTGAGGTTTATCAGTGCTGAGGGGTTTTGAGGAGTTATTTTTATATATATAATATGTTTGTTTATTTATTATATTTTGTTTGTTTGTGTTTATTTATGACTGTATTTTCACGAGAATGAAAGGTACATGATGAAAAATTATTGTGTTTTCACATGGATGAAGAAATATATATTCATTCTTGTCACGAATTGTTGAGGTTTTTTTTAAAGAACAAGACAGAAAAAAATCGAATTACTTCGTTTTTCAAAGGCATCTCATCAATCCTGGGAAGTGGAAGCGTCACAGGACAGACCCAGATGTTGGGAATATCAAGGAGCTCTTTCTCCATGCCTTGTTTTTTAGCCATTTCAGCTGGATGTGGGATTGAATACGTTGATTAAAGTAGTTTTAAAGCCCTTTGAAATCTTCAGCGAAGCCCCAGTGCCCGGCAAATCTGTGTTATTAAAATTCCCAACTAACAAGCTGCAGTTGGCCCTGCATTTCTTTGATATGGACTTGATAGAATTGCTCAGAAACCGCTTTGAAAACTGCAAATTAAAATCTACCAAACAGCTCTTGTCTGGCTACAGCAGTGAGAAACTGGAAAAAAAAAAGAGCGAAAAATCATTGTTAACAAGAAAATCGTTGCAAGGTGAGGCTGTAAAATGGGAATGAAAGAGCTGGGAGCATCCCCTGGCCCTGGATTTCAGCCCCTTCCTCCCGGCCGAGCCCACGAGGTGGCACCGTTACTAAAAGAATAAAAGTTCAGGAATTAATTAGCTCATCATCCATCAGGCAGCGGTCAAACGCAGCGCCCGAGCTTTGCCTGAAGTTGGGAGCTGCCTTTTCACCCAACAAAACAGCTTTTCAGTCCCAGTTTGGCCCTTTAAACCAGCGCTGAGGAAGAAAGGAAAAGCAGGATTAGCTGGTCTGCACTTTCCAGAGCACCTCAATGCTCCTAAAAATCAAATTGCGCTCAGGCACCCCCTCGGAGGGCCGGGAGAGCCTCACTCCAGTATCCAGGATAGAAATATTTGGTTTTAACAGCAGCTGCTGCCCGGACTGCAGCTTTAATAAACGTGTGCCTGCCGTGCCCCAGAGCTCTGCTCCTCCTGTGCATCTCCTCTCCAGCCCTAATTTTCACAACAATAACATCAACAGAAGCGCCCTCATCAGTTCCATTGCTTTTGACATCTGCCTCAATATTTAATGACTGGAATTGGCCCCTGCCTTCCATCTCCCTGTCCCTCCCTCCAAGCCTCAGATTTCTGCCTTTCCCCATCTCCAAGTGATAAATACGCTCCCATTTTTCTGTTCAAGTGCTGAGAAATGTTGCTTTTTCATTTAGCAAGATAATAGTGGTCTTCCCTCTCCTAGGAGCAATGTCAATACCTACAGACCATTTCCTGCTGGTGTCTAATGAAAATAAAATTGTCCCCACTACAAATTAACAGATAAAGAGCAAATTTAGAAGCCTGAATTAAGTGCATCTAATTAACACGTCCTAACTCCTGAAAATCCAACCGTGGTGATGCCACCCTTGAATTAACCTCATCTTCAAAACCTTCAGCTGATACAAAGCTGAGATCAAAGTTTAAATCAGGCCTTACCTTCACCTCATTTTTCTGAGCACGAGGGACAAGTGACACCTATTTGGGTGATTTATTCACCGATAGAATAAGAAAAGAGAATTTGTCCCTAATTAACGAAACTGTCGTAATAATAAAAAATAATAAACGGTCTCATTTTATTTCAACTCCACTGGATATTCCCGGCCAGGCTGAACAATTCCAAGGGTTTCCTACAGAGCGTGAAAGCTGCAGGAATCCTGAGTTTGTGCTGCTAAAGATCACCCTGCCCTTCTCCAGGCCCGCTGTAATCGATGTGACAGAGGAGAAGCTGAAACAAGGTGACATTTTCTACTTCACTGTGCAAAACACGAGGTAGGAGTGGGTTTGCATTCCCAAATTACCACGAGCACCTTTCCAGCCGAGGGGAAAACATCCAGAGAAATCCCCGGCGCTGCAGGCGGGGCGTGGGCACACGCACGGATGGCAAAGTCCTGGGGAAGTTGCTGCCTGAGCTTTCCTTCCAGAGGAATGACAAAAACCAGACCCTAAACCTGCTCAGATTTTCCCCACCAGTGTCCAATTCCTCTTTTTCAACCACTAAAATCTTCCCTCACCTCACGTCCCTCCCCGACTGCCAGGCAGGCTCCTCGTTTCTCCTCCCCATCATTTTCCAGTTTGGAGCAGCTTTTCCCTGAGCTCCTGTGGAAAAGAGTCCCCGGACAGGCCAAAGAGCTGTTCCAAGAGAGGGCTATCCCTTCTCCCAAAAATCACCTGTCCTTTCTCACCAGGCAAAATGAGTTAATGCCAAGACACAGCTGGGTAAAACAGCTTCGAGTTCTGTCCTCGTGCCAGACTGAGGGCAGTAAAATAAAATGGGAGAAGACTTTTCCCCCTGGTCAAAATTAGAGGATTAACTTGTAAAAACTGGGAGTTCTAATTAACACAAGGAGCAGAACCTAGCAATGTTCACAGGATCACAGAATCACAGAATCCCAAAATCCCAGAATCCCACAATCACAGAACCACAGAATCACGGGATCGCAAAATCCCAGAATCACAGAATCATAGGATCACAAAATCCCACAATCACAGAATCGCAGAAACTCAGGATCACAGAATCCCAGGATCCCAGGATCACGGGATCACAAAACCACAGAATCACAGAGTCACAGAATCACAGAATTACAGAATCACAGAATTACAGAGTCACAGAATCACAGAGTCACAGAATCACAGAATCACAGAGTCACAGAATCACAGAATCCCAGAATTACAGAATCACAGGATCACAGAAACGCAGGATCACAGAATCGGAATCCCTGAATCCCAGGATCAGAGAATCCCAGAATCCCAGAATCACAGAATTACAGAATCACAGGATCACATAAACGCAGGATCACAGAATCAGAATCCCTGAATCCCAGAATCAGAGAATCCCAGAATCCCAGAACACAGAATCCCAGGATCACAGAATCCCAGAATCACAGACTGAATTAGGTCAGAAGGGACCTCTGAGATCATCAAGCCAGAGCTGTCCTGAGGTGATACAGCCCTGAATTGATGCTGCATTAATGGAGGGTTTCCAGGCAATTCTCAAATCCATGATCTGCTCATCAAGAGTTCTGGAAGACAAAGGAATTTTCCCTCTTTTATCTTTCACAAGAACAATTCAGCTCCTTCAGAAATGAGGGCTGCGTGTTTGGTTCCTGACCATTCTTGCTCCTCCATCTGACCCTGAAACTTATAAAATTAACATCCAGAAACCAAGATTGCAGCAGAGGCTCCGGAAACAGCAGTGCTGACACTCGTTTGCCCAGTTAGAGGCACTAATCCTAACGGAGCACGAGCTGTGAATTATTCAGCAAGCAACGTTTTCCTTTCCTTTTTGTGGCCAGACACAGAAAAAGCCACAGGATGTGGCAGATGATCTGTAACAGTCTGCATATCTGGCTGGAACACTTTTTCCTTTTTAACAGGCTTTTAGTTATGTTCAGTTGAGTGAGGAGCTTTATTCAGACACTAGGAGACAGCTCCCAAAAAGTCCAAAAGTCCTGACAAACATCGAGAAACCAAATGTTTGAGGTGCACATCCACCTTTAAATTCACGTTGGCATCCCAGCTTTGATGAGCACAGGAGACATCCGAGTTTATCCCCTGCCTGCCTCCTCCCTTACATAACTCCAACCCCCCTTGCTGCCCCTCTGACATCCTCTGCAGCCAGGTCCTGTCGGATCTGCTGCCAAATTATTGCCAGGATTGGCAGAATCTGGGGCTGCTGAGCTGTCAATGCAGAGCTCAGAGAGAACAGCCACTCTCAGAGCATCAATCAACAGAACAAGCAACAAATCACTGGACCTGAGCAGGGCTGTCTCTGTTCCAGAGCTCCCTTGGATTCCCAAAGATGAGGGATTTCTGGGATTTCTGCTGCTGCATCCCTCCATCCTCAACCTCAACCCTCCAACAACAGCAAAGCTTTCCCCTGGAAGTGACAGAACAAAAAACAGGGCAGGGGAAGGGAGAGTGGGCTGCACAAAAGAGGTTTAATTACATTTATGATCACCTGGACAGGTGGAAGTTGGCTCAGCAGAAGGCCCCACACAGACTGCATTTCCCAGCAGATGAAAACACAGCTGCTTTTTGCAGCCTCTCTCTGCCCCAGCTCTGGGTGGAATTCAAAGAAAACTCTGACTCTCCTTTCCTTCTGGAACTCAGAGGATTCCTAACTCCGGTTACTCAGAGAAGGGATCAAAATCATCAGCCAGACTGTGGGTGGTGGTGCAGGAAAAGCTCACCAAAGGTTGGAAAAGACCCCAAGGATCACTAAATTCATTCTTTGGCCAACCAGACCAGAGCAGAGTGCCACATCCATCCTGCCTAAGAGCCAGAACAGCCACGTAAATGCGATAGAAAAGTTGGAGTTTGTTGCAGGGTATCTGAATAACTTACACCATAGTTTGCTCCAGCCAAAGTGCCTCTAGCTCTTCTTATCAACACCTGCAAAACTCACCAAAGGTGCTTGTGCTAAATTGAAAGAGAAGAACTAAAACTATAAAAGTCCAAGATGGCAAAAAACTAAATAAAAAAAGACAATAAAGCACTAAACTGTAGCAAATCATATTTCTTAAAAAATGTGTACACAACGCATGAGGAGCACAAAACCAGCAATCACATAAAACATGATCACACAGACAGTAATCTTAAAATGTATAACTAAAGCAAACAATAAACAGCTTCTATGTAATCACATTAATTCATTGTATAATTGCCCCTGACTCCTGCAGGAGTTAATATCCTTTTATCCTGAAAGGCTAAAATCAATTTAAACTCCAGGCTAATTCAGGCAAAGGCCTGTCCCATCTGTCAGCAAAGCCCCTCCAGGTATCCACAGCCCCATCAGGGATCCAGTGTCCCCCTTTCCCAGAAAATGAACTTCCTGGGGAATTTTCTCTCCATTTTTCCTCCCTCTGTAAGGAATGGGGTCCAGCAGCAGAGAAAGGCTCCATCTGCACACTCAGCAGTGCCAGAGCTCCCCTACCCCGGCTGGGACCACCCAGCTCAGGCACAGCAGGGCACAACTTCCTACAATTTATCTCCCCGGGAGCTTTTTTGCTTCATCATCTCCCAGACATGTTATTTTGTCTTCAGCTCCAAAGAGACACACAATGTTCTGGGGAAAAGTATTTGCATTTTGAAAGCATTTCCATTAACTGGCTTTTCCTCCTTTTTTTTTTTTTTTGTTTTCAGATTTTTTTTTCCCTTTACTTTTTGAAGGTCACTCATAAATAATTCAGAGCTACATGCTGAAAGAACATGCAAAGCTCAACTTTGGACAGGGACTGGAGCTAAAGGAGTGATTTCCATGAACAGAGGGGATCACAGGTCAGCTGAGTGCTGCTCCACACAGCATGGAAAGCTGTTCAAGCACAGCAATAATGCAGCACAAAACACACCCGAGGTGCTGCAAGGGACGCAGTTGTGCCCAGGAATCCTTGATCCTGTGACACCATGACAGGGTGATAGGCCACCTTATCTAAATGCAGAGTTACCAGCTCACAGTGACTCAGATTAAAGCTCAGGACTGTTTATGCTTTGTGAAATTCCTCAGGAGTGCTGGGTGCGAGATAAAAAAGGAGCCATGAATAGACCAGATCAAAATAATTGGGTTTATCTTTCATTTCCCCAGCTCTATTGAGTGAAAATTGGTTTGTTTTTTGTTTTTTGGGGTTTTTTTTTTCAATCTCTTAAGGCAGTGTGCAGAAATTAGCTGTAAACTCTGCTGGTTATGAAGCAAAGCAGCTTCCTCCACAGTGTTACAGATGACAGTGTAATATTGGCTTTTGCATTCACAGATCAGCTTCTGTATTTTGATATTGTACAATTTATACTTACTTTTAACTGCTTTTGTACAGAATAAGATCTTTTGTCCCTTCTTTTATCCCTTATTAAACTTCTTAAAAATTCTGAAGCGTGAACTTTGTTTTTCACAAAAGCCATCAATACACAGGAGTCCTCCTGCATACAGAGGCAGGAAAATCCCAGATTACACCTCAGCTTTATACATTTGTTAAGTCAAAGGTTTAATGTTTGAATGTATCTCTCTAAGGCAGAGCCGGTGGGAGCTGGAGAGGGAAGAGCTGTCCCTCCCTTCCAGGTGGGAATTCACACCTTCCTTCCAGGGGCTGCCCGGAGCTGCCATCGAGCCTGACCTGGTTGGAACAGCAGCTCCAGGGACTGGAGCCTCCCATTCACAACCCAAATTTTTCAATCCCAGCACAGTAACTCTCACCCTGCAGCTGATCCCCGTCACAAGCCGCAAGTCCAAAAAGGCTCCATCTCACCCAAGCCACAGTTTGCAGGGTTGATTAATTCCCTGAAATTCATTGCCATGACAAAAGACACGAGTGCTGCCCAGGACAGATCTGTCAAGCGTGTGTTAGAAGCAGGAAATGAATCACCTAAATCTGGGCTCCGCTTTCCTGCAGCATCTGTTCCTCATCTGAGGGCAGAGCAGTGATACCGAGCATCATCTGACTGGATCCAGCACACGCAGGAAGGTGCAGCTGGTAACCCCGGAGGGGTGAGCCAAAGGGCCTGGCTGCTGAGCAGCTTGCTCCATGTGCACTCCAGTGACAGGAGAAGGAAAATCCTGCTCCCAGCTCCGTGCTCCTGGCAAAGGCACCGTGTTCTGAGTGACTGTACCAGCAGCGAGCCTCTCCAGCTGGCTGCAGTGTACAAACCACATTTCTCCCCCACGCCGAACAATTTCTATTCCTGACCTCTCTGTCCTCTCCTCTCCCCTCCACCTTTTAAAAATATTTTGCATTTTAAGTTGGTCGCGAAAAAATTTTTGAGTTTGGAGCTTTTCCAGGTTGGAGCCTTCACGTCCCTGTCAGCAGAAGCCTCCGAGTTAAGAGAAAGGAATTTGCAAAAATCTGACACCTGCCACTTTCCATTGAGCTTTGGGTGGAAAATGTCCCTGGCCTCTTCCATTTTTAATGTCAGAGCCAGCCTGGCGGAAAAGATTACCTCAGGTAAAGTCATTGCGAACAGGAGCTGCCTGCCAAACCCCTCCCTGCCCTGCTCCACGGGAGCTCCTGCACAGCTCCAGCTTTTCCAGGGATGATCCTCCACCGGGGAGCTGCACACAGCCCCCACGGGCAGGATCTCTGCTCTCAGGGGGTTTTTGGGAGCCCAGGACCCAATCCTGGTCTCCTCAGCAGGGATGAGGCAGTGCCCTCTTCGAAATCTGTCATGAGAAAACCCAGCTGGTGTCAGGAAATGGAAGAGAATAGAACAGGATTTGTGCTCTCGGGGGGTATTTGGGAGTTTGGGATCCGATCCTGATGGGATTCTCCTCACCAGGAATGGGCCAGAGTGTCCTCTGCAATTCCTTCACAAGAAAAGCCACCTCTTTCAGGAGCTAGAAGAGAACAGAACAGGATTTCTGCTCTCAGGGGGTATTTGGGAGCCCAGGACACAATCCTGATGGGATTCTCCTCACTAGGAATGGGGCAGGCTGTGCCCTCTGCAATTCTTTCACAAGAAAAGCCAGCTGGTGACAGGAGCTGGAAGAGAACAGAACAGGATTTCTGCCTCTCCTGGTGTTTTTGTGAGCCCAGAACCCAATCCTGATGGGATTCTCCTCTCCAGGAATGGGGCAGGCTGTGCCCTCTGCAATTCTTTTGCAAGAAATGCCCATTCATTACAGGAGCTGGAAGAGAACAGAACAGGATTTCTGCTCTCAGGGGGTATTTGCGAGCCCAGGATCCAATCCTGTTGGAATTCTCCTGCGTCCTCTGCAATTCCTTCACAAGTAAAACCAGCTCGTGTCAGGGGCTGGAAGAGAACAGAACAGGATTTCTGCCTCTCCTGGTGTTTTTGTGAGGCCAGAACCCAATCCTGATGGGATTCTCCTCTCCAGGAATGGGCCAGAGTGTCCTCTTTGAAATCCTTGACAAGAAAAGCCACCTCTTTCAGGAGCTGGAAGAGAAAATACAGAACAGGATTTCTGATGTTGGAATCCTGTTGGAATTCTCCTGCGTCCTCTGCAATTCCTTCACAAGTAAAACCAGCTCGTGTCAGGGGCTGGAAGAGAACAGAACAGGATTTCTGCCTCTCCTGGTGTTTTTGTGAGGCCAGAACCCAATCCTGATGGGATTCTCCTCTCCAGGAATGGGGCAGGCTGTGCCCTCTGCAATTCTTTTGCAAGAAATGCCCATTCATTACAGGAGCTGGAAGAGAACAGAACAGGATTTCTGCTCTCAGGGGGTATTTGCGAGCCCAGGATCCAATCCTGTTGGCATTCTCCTGCGTCCTCTGCAATTCCTTCACAAGTAAAACCAGCTCGTGTCAGGGGCTGGAAGAGAACAGAACAGGATTTCTGCCTCTCCTGATGTTTTTGTGAGCCCAGAACCCAATCCTGATGGGATTCTCCTCTCCAGGAACAGGCCAGAGTGTCCTCCTTGAAATCCTTCACAAGAGCAACCAGCTCATGACAGGAGCTGGAAGAGATGCCAATGCAGGAACCTCCACTTCACAGATATTAAACAGCTCTCAAATGCCCTTTTTAGTCTTCAAGGTGAGAATCTCACTAGGAAAAAGTCTGGTTTGTTCCCAAATCCGTAGGATTGTGTATTTTAGCCCTCCCTGGCCTGGGCTGCAGTAATAATAAATGAACAGCCTCCTCCTATATATCAGCACTTCCAGAACTTCATTGTGCTGCAAAGTGGGGAGTAAAAAACCATCTAAGGATCTATTAGAGCTTCCTAGAGCCAGAAAATTATTTGGTATACTCCACATTTGTACAGAGGCTGCTCAGCTTTAGGTTTAAGTACATTTGGATTAGAAGTGAATTGTGTGAAAACTCTTGGATTCCCTCCTCATTTCCCTGGAGACACCAAGATCTCCAGCCCAGCAGAGGAGGCACTGACTGAAGACCTGACAGGGCAGAATTCCTCCTCAGAAAAGAGCTACAGAATCATCAAGGCTGCACCACCAACCTACAAGAAAAGCAGACAATTCCAAATTAAAATAATCCTGCCTTGAGGGTGATGCATTTCTGATTTGGGCTCAATCCAAAGCCTGTAGGATGCCTAAATCTTACCAGACAACAATCAGATCAATCCAGACATGGAAATCTGGAAGGAACAAGGTATTCTTGAAGGAAACCCAGTAACAGAATTGTTGAAAAATTATTCCCTTATTGTCTGTACAAGATAGAACAGTTGTGGCAAGATCAGAGCAAGATTTTACCTGGTCACACACTAAATAAGGCTCATCTCCTATTTAGTACTGGACTAACAACTTTTAGAAAACCTTGATGCTTCTGAAAAATAGGATTTAAGTTCTGCCCCAGCTCCCATCCCTGACAGCTCATGGAAAATGCACCAGCTCTCTCTGCTTCCTGCCCTACATGGGCTCCTTGGGTATTCCTGCATTCCTTGGGTATTCCCAGGACTCTCCAGCCTGGACTGAGCTGCCTGGCAGGTCTGGATGCCCCGACTGAGGCACGGAGGAGTCCATGGAGAGGGTTCAGGGCAGGCTCACACAGCTGCTCAACCTCCTCTCAGCTTAATGGACTCCTGTAGCACAACACAAATTCCCTTTTTTAATCCAGCCCTCAGCACCGTGCTGCAAGTGCCACTTGGAGCTGAATGTTCTAACTTGAATGTTCCAAAATAGAAGGAAATAAAAGCAAAAGAGATGTCATCCTTTCCTCACTAATGCCATGAGATACTGATGCTCTTTATTTATTGATGGAGTGCTCTCACTCCAGCCTTGCAATCTCAACATCTTCATGAATATTTCTGTGCACAGGGGAAGGAGATCCTTCTGCTTCTTGCCTTTCTGCTGGGACCATGAAAAAATTGGTTTCCTTTGAGTTGCTGGGGTGTTGTCATTTGGCTACCAAGGAACAGGAACATCTTGGTTATCTGCTCTGACTAAACTCCTTGTAATCCACAGAAATGCAGGCTCAAGTAGCCAGGAAGCCCTTGGAGAAATATTAATTTAATAATGTTTAATTCACAGCATGGGAAGGGCTTTTCCAAGTCCTTGAACCAGGAATGGTCACAGGAGGGTGGAAGGAAGAGAGGGGCAGAGCAGGAACTCCTGAGGGTGATTGATCAGCCCCATATTAAGAAGCAAAAAGAGGGAAGAGGATTCCTTCAAAATATGAATGGCACTGGCTGGATTGGCCCAACACACTGATCTGAAATGGGAATTCCAGCAGGAACCTGGATCCAGCACCTCAGAGATGAGAAGAGAAACAGATCTGGTGTCAGGAGAGATGTTCCTGCTAAGGCAGAGCAGACAGGAGGCTGCAGGGGCAGCAGGGGCAGCTCCTGCTCAGCTCCTGCCTCAGGAGTGCTCCTGGCCTGAGCAGTTCTCCCATTATTCCCATTCCTCCTGACTCTCCCAGGCTGCCCCTGAAGCCCAAACAATTTGCTCAGCACAGAAAAGAACACGAGAGCGTTGGAATTGAAAGTGCTGGGAAATCTCAGAATATTTTGTCTGTAAGCAAAAACTTGGAGTTAGAGACAGGGTTTGACCTGAAACCTCAGGAAAAGCTTCCAAGTTGAGGTGCTTGAAGTAAGAATGTAGATTTAGAACTTAAAGCAGAATGTGTTGAGTTGAGAGGAAAGTTTAGTTTTAGAGCCATAGAAGTCATAGACAAAGCAAAAGTGGTTTCAAAGGTGAGGGAAGAGACGAGGCACTTCCTGCTGCATTCCTGCCTTTTTATTCCTCTGTTCCAGCTCTTCTGAGGGCCAGGGCTGGGTTTCATGCAGCCCTCAAACACAGGCAGGGCTGGCAGGGCAGCTTCTCAGAGCATCACCCACACCACAGACCCCACGGCCCCGTCCCTTGTGCTCATTCAACATTTCCTCTGTCCTCTCCAGCCTCCTTTGGGTTTGAAAGGTTTTGACTGGGACTGTCAGGGGAGGCTCAGGAGCGAGCAGGGAACTTCCCAAGTGTCCCTCAGCCACCCTGGGCCTGTCACAGCCCCGGTGGCCACGCTGGCGTCCTGACAGGAGCTGAAGGAGCAGGTCTGGGAGCCCTCAGTCCTCGCAGCTCACATTAAATTAGTAATAGCCGTTAAATGGTGATCTTAGGTGGCATGATTTAAACATAACCTCGCAGGACATTTGCCTGGAGCCAGCTGCAGCTCGGGAGCTGGGGGATGATGCAGCTCAGCCATGCATGAGTGTGCAACCACAGCTCTGCACGTGCAGCTGTGTGCAGGCCCTGCAGTGTGGGGATCTCTCTGCTTTTACAGAGATGTCCCCAAGGTGTTAAAAGTCCTTTTCCTTGCCCAAGGTGAAGAAAAACCTGCAATTTTCGGTCTTCAGGTTTTTTATTATTGTTTATTGTAACTTATCTAGAACACAGTTCTCTCTGTCCCTGCCAAGGTCTTCACAGCACGACAGTTTGAGGCAATTCCCCGCCCGAAGGGCGGTGGTTATCTTTTATACTAAAATCTACGTATACCTTATTTACAATTATTTTCCAATACCTATCACCTACGTTAGACAGTGTGCATCCTACCTAAACCAATCACCAGTGCCACCACCACAGCAGAATCAGGGAGGAGATGAAGAAGAAGGAAGAAGCCCAAAAGCCATGTGGTTCCTCCATCTTGGCTTCACCCACCCCCATGTACTAAAACCCAAAATCTACTTTTCCACCCTGTGACAATCTTATTATTAATCTATTTAAAGTTGTGAGACTTGTATTTTTTCTTTTAAAGCTGGCAATCTCTCCCAGGGACTAAAATCCAACCCACAGGTGTCTTGGGCTTGGTGCCAGGGCTTCTGAGCCCTCTGGGCCCCCTGCCCAGGTCTCTGAGCCCCCAGAGCAGTCAAGGACAAGCTCTGGGTTCCCACACTGCAGGAGCCCCAGCAGCTTTGGGGCCATATGGACACCCAAACCCGCTAAAGAGCAGGCTGAAAATCAGGATTTTATAATGGATATAGTGATTTTTTAACAGCCTGGAGGCTTCCTGTTTCTAGCTACCTTCCTTAAGTAGCAAAAATTTGAGTTTTGTTGGGTCAGGCACCCAAAAATCTCAGGAAATCTTAAAAGGAATACCTCAGGTCACCTACACAGAAGTGTCTTCCTTTATTTATTGGTGCAACAGGACTCCAAAGCGTGGTTTGCAGTGATTAAACAGAGCAGTTACATTGGTGGAAAGCAGCACAATTAAAGAAAGAGCAGAAGTGGAGAGAGCAGGGGTGTGGGCAATTCCCAGAGGGAAATGACCTGCTGGATCTTCCCCTGCCCTTCCCTAAGGCTGAATAAATGGGAAATGCAAGAGAAAAAACTGAATAAATGAGAAATACAAGAGAAATAACTGAATGAATGAGAAATACAAGAGAAATAACTGAATAAATGAGAAATAAAAGAAAAATAACTGAATGAATGAGACATACAAGAGAAAGAAGTGAATGAATGAGAAATTAAAGAGAAAGGAGTGAATGAATGAGAAATGCAAGAGAAAGAAGTGAATGAATGAGAAAAAAAGAGAAATAACTGAATAAATGAGAAATTAAAGAGAAACAACTGAATAAATGAAAAATGCAAGGGAAACAACTGTACAAATGAGAAATTAAAGAGAAATAACTGAATAAATGAGGAATACAAGAGAAACATTCGAATAAATGAGAAATAAAAGAGAAACAACAGAATGAATTACAAATACAAGAGAAACAACTGATTAAATGAGAAGTAAAAGAGAAATAACTAAACAAATGAGAAATACAAGAGAACCAGAGTGGGGCTTAGGATATTGATAGGAAAATTCATAAAGCTCTCCCTTTCACTTCTTTTTTTTTAAAGATACTTCTTTTCAAGGTCAGCACTTCTAAATAACATGTTCGAATGTTAAGAGTAAAATGATTTTCCAGCCAAAACATTTCACATTCTGTTAACCAAAGCAAAGGATTTGCTTTTCCATAGGCAGCTGGCAAAAGCTCGTCCCACAAAGTGCATCCTGTGATGGAAGTGGTCAGGAATGTAAACTTCAGGCTGGTGTTTACCAGAGCAGAGTTTAGGAGGGAGAAGTTGGACAGAAGTTACCTGAGAGCAATTCAGAAGCACATTGTGGCTTGTAATTTTAGAGAATTATTATAATTTTGTTCACAAGAAGCTTTGAGTTTACATTTATCTGAGTTCACCTGGTACCTGCAACACTTTCATTTAAAAAGATTTAAGCATTTGCTGTTAGGGTTAAAAAAGAAATCTCCTTCGTTTTTTCATGGATCAGATTTGATTGAGGTATTTGAAGAAATAAATTTCTATGGATTTGGGAGGAATGAGGGATTTGTCTTTCCAAACAAGCTGTGAGTCTGTGGGAGATAAAACCAGAGATGAAAGAAATAATGGGAAGGATTCCACTGATTGATGGATGGAAAAAAAGGGATTTGTGTTTACAAACAAACTATAGGGTTGCTGAGAAATGCAATTGGATATTGAAAGATGAAAGAAACAATGGGGAGAAAACATCAATTCCATAAGAATGAGAAGTTAAAAGGGAGGGTTGTACATTAGAGGGGAATCTCAGGTATCAGGGGTTTGGGAAGTCTGCACCTCTCAAGTGCCTCAGCCAGNATTTCTATGGATTTGGGAGGAATGAGGGATTTGTCTTTCCAAGCAAGCTGTGGGTCTGCTGGGAGATAAAACTGAGAGATGAAAGAAATAATGGAAAGGATCCCAGTGGTTGATGAATGGAAAAAAAAAGGATTTGTGTTTACAAACAAACTGTAGGGTTGCTGAGAAATGCAATTGGATATTGAAAGATGAAAGAAACAATGGGGAGAAACCATCAATTCCATAGGAATGAGAAGTTAAAAGGGAGGGTTGTACATTAGAGGGGAATCTCAGGTATCAGGGGGTTGGGAAGTCTGCACCTCTCAAGTGCCTCAGCCAGTGGGGAAAGAGAGAGGGAAATGTGGCTGGGAAATTGGGATAAAAAGGAGGCTGCGTCCTCCAAAAATGGGAGAGACCCCAGGGGATGCCCCACGGGCTCTGCCTTTATTGGAATAAAGTCCCAGGACTCCTCTGTCTCCTTTTTGGACACAAACCTCTGGGGTTTGGGGGTTCATTTTGCCACTTGTGCGAAGAGAACTCTTCAGGATGAGCCTCCTTAACTGCTCTGTGCTTGAAGGCAGGGAGAGATTCCAATATCAAATCAGCTGTGAGGAGTTTTGAAAGAGGTCCCACAGGGATCGTTGCTGCAGTGGAGAAGAATACAGAAGAAGAAAGGGAAAGAAAACCGAGTGTCACCGGGCAGGTCGGTGGCAGAGCCTGCAGGAAGGTTTGGGGCCGTGGAGTTACAGCCGCTCCCAGCTCAGAGAAACAAGGAAATTCTGGGAAAAGGGAATTCAGCAGCACAACCCAAGAGCAGCATCTTTGTCTTCCCTCATCTCTCTGGCAGAAAGCTGCACCAACCCAAGGAGCACCAGCTTTAATTATTTAATTATTCATTCGATTTGCCATCTGAATTAAGCTGTTTGTGCTCAGAGGTCACAAGAAAAACTCCTCGGCCACCCAAACCTCCTTGGGCTGAGCTTTAGGCCCAGGGACACCTTCTTCAGTCCCTCTCCAGCAGCTTTCTTTCTGTTTTCCTGTATTTTACTCTCAATAAAGTTCAGTTTCTGCACTCAAACCCTTCCCCAGCACATAAAAACCACACTTAATAAAAAATAATTCCAGAGTGTTAAAAAACCCAAGGTTTTACCTCGCAGTAAAAGAAACAATTTGTCTTTTTCAGAGCCATTACTTCCACTTAAATACCTCTCTCTGGCCAGTTTATTCAGCTTTTCCTCCAACATTTTCTATTATTATTACATATAAATTCATGAATAAATTAATAAAATAATTAAGACCTTCAAACTTACAGGCCATTAATTTTTTTTGCCACTTGTCCCCTGACCTTCCCTGTTTTATTCCCTGAACCCCACACCTGCATTCCTCTCTACCCTCACATTTTTTCCTTGCAGCTGGGGCCTGAAACTCGCAGGAAAAGAGAAATTCTTGTTTGCTCATGATGCCTTGGTGCATTTTTTAGACCAGTGGGTGATGTTTTCTTCTCAGGAGTGTTCTGAGATCTTGGCTTGTAAACAAAGGTCTTGTATTGTAAAAATATTTAAAGACTTTATGGTGATAAAAATTAAACTTTGTAGGTTTTGACCTGGTTTGGTTTCTAGTAAAGATTCAGTACAAGTAGTTTGTGCTCAGTTCTTTGTTTCTGAAGCATCAGCCTGAAGTTAGAAGATTAAAAATGCTCTTTCTTTGTGTGAAGAACAAATTACTTTGACTCTACCGAGTTACAGCCTCACAGAGGAAAACAAGACTATAAAAAAATAATAGAGATGTTTTCCCCTTAAACAAACAAAAATAAACCTTGGAGCTCTGTGGACTGAGGCTCTGAGCTGGAGCTTTAAAGAGCTTTTTTCCCTCAAATACATTTCCTGACACTGTGAGTGCTGAGCCTCATTGAAGGGATATTTTCCTACTGATACTAAATGACTAATTGTGCTTTTATAATCAATTATTGAAGCCTGGCTGAGAGAGGAGAGCTCCTTCAACAACCACTGCTTTACAAAGCAGTGCCTGGCTCCCACCAAATATAAAAGAGCCTTTCCTCCAGTGGCTGATTGTGCAAAGAAATCTGTGTGAAGGGTTTTATTTCTCCCCTAACATTTTTTGCTGTCTCTTTTGAGGTTTGTTTGTGTCATTTAGGGGTTTTTTTCCTTGTATTCTTGGTGCTTTTTTATTCAGTTGCAACCCCTAAAACAGAACAGAAAGGGTTTGAACAGAAAGGGGTGAATGGATTTTGTTCTTTCAGTGACTTTATCAAGAAGCTGCTCAGATCATTTAAACTGATTTAATCTGATAAAAGGAATCTTGGAGAAAAGACAATAATGCATCAGCACCAGGGGGAGTTCAGCAGCAATGGGGGGAGGTTTTGGGGAGAAAATGCAGCTTTTGGATATTTTGGATGATTAAAACACCACTAAGAGGAGAATGAGCAGCTCTGCAGCACAGGGGGACAACTCAGGCTCGAGGAGATGTTTCCTTGGAGGAGGAAGAACAAAATGGAAGAAATAAATTGATTGACAAAAAAACCCAATTGGGATTAGAGAAAGGGTCCCCACATGTGTTAGATGGGGTTTAAACCCATGTTAAACTGTGCTGGGCAGGCTCCTGGGGTGTGAGACTTTTTAAAATTTAAGATTTAAGATTTAAGATTTAAGGTTTAAGATTTCAGAGAGTGTGTTTTCTGAAAGGTTTGATCATCCAGGTGTCAAGGGGCTGAACGAGAGACAGCTCCATAAAACCTGGTCTGTGAGCCAAGAGGATTTCTGCAGATTTCTGTAGCCAGGTGTTTTAATCTGAGTTTAAAAGTTGGGGTCTGTCAGCAGCAGTAACTCTGAAATACTGAAAAATAATTCAGTTTATCCCAGTTTTTAACAAAACTTTTTGCTTTAATGCTTATCACCAACACCATTTCTCTTCCTCTGCTGTCCCTGGTGACAATTCCTGACCCACCTCCCATGGAGCACCAGGTAGGAGCTGTCTCAAACCTCCAGGGAGGAATTCCCCCCCTGGAATAACAAAGTGCTGCAGAGAGGAGCTTTTCCCCCAGGACAGGAGCAGCAATCAGAGGCTGTGGGGCTCTGTCCTGTTTTTGCCCTCACTGCAACTGCTGCAGGGACCAAAAAACAGAGGGAGAATCCACAGTGCGCCCCAGGTGATGTGGGAACTGTGGGATGGGATGAGGAAGAGGAGATTTTGCATCCCTTTCCAACCTCCACCCTCCTCCCACTATGGGGCTGAGAGGGGCGAATAAAACCTGATTTTAAAATAAAGTTTAAAAAGGTCAAACCTCATTTAAAATGGAGGTTTATTTGGGGGAGGCTGGGCAGGCAGTGCAGGGTGCCAGCACTCCTCTGCCTCTCCCTGGGGAAGAATTGATCCTATTAAATCCATCAGGATGCTGGAATTCACAGCAGAGCCCAGGACATCTTCTGCCACCCTTGTAATGCACAGAGACAAGCTCGGTGCTGCCTGGCCTGCAGAGCAGGAGAGGCTTTAAATGGATTTTTCTCCATTGATTCATGTCCTGCTCTGAGAATCCGAGGGGGTTTCAGGTCCATTCATCAGGGAAACCAGCAGAGGTTTGGTCAAGCGTGGGGGAGAAAGTTCTGGGGGCATCTCGGGTTTTGGTTGTGTGGGATGGACAGAGCTGCTCAGTGGGAACTGTGATATTCACCTAATCAGGGCTAGATTTGGATAACCAGTCTATATTGGACACAAATGCTGTTCAGAACATCGTGATACAGAGAGAAAATCAGTTCTGGAGAGGAGGAGCCAAGTGCTGCTCTTGTCTCCATCTGAGGCTGGGAGGGGTAAATAAAACTTTGGTGAAACTGGGTGCAGATGGATGATTTTTATCCCTTTTGTTTCCTCTGGGTTTATTCTGAATCTAGGGTTTGATTTTGGCAGCACTCTTTGTTGTCTTCCCAAAAATCCCTACAGAGCTCTGCCATGGACACCAAAGGTACCAAATTCCTTCAGAGCTTCCAGGAGTTGTGCCCGTCGCTGAGGGCTTCATAAATATTTCTGCATTTCATAAAAAATAGAATATCCTGAACTAAAGGTGACCAAAAGAATCACCAAGTCCAGCTCCTGGCTCTGCACAGGGTTTGTTTTCATCCCTGGAGAGGCAGAGCAGCATTTTACCCCTGAATTTTTGGGGGAAGTATAGAGAAATTGGGTGGAGTTACACGAGGAAAGGACAGAAAGCTTGAAAAACTGGAGTGTGATGTCCCAAGCCACAGGCTGGCAGCCTTGCCCACGGTTTGCTGCTTTCCCCCAGGCTTTACAAAACCTTTCATAACTGTTCTAAGGGGAAGAATTTTTGCTCCGTATTCCAAGGCACCGAGGTGGGTAAATCTGCTTTAAATCCCTTCTGCTGCGTGTGCTGGGTGTTTCTTTATGGGGTAATTTTTAAAACTTGCTCCCCTGCATGAGGGTGAAGCTGAAGGAGGGCTGTGAAGGTCTCCCTGTGTGCCTTCAAATGCCCTTTGGGAGGCAGCTCAAACTCACACCCCGTAGTCACCAATTTCTGCTTGATTGAGCTTTCCCCTCATCACTGAAGCACAGCCACGATGTTAAATTAAATCCATTTTTAGGGGTTTTATTTCTCTCCTAAAAACGCGGAAAGAAAACCACGCAGCAGGCAGAGTGAGTGTTCCAGCAAGCTGAAATCTCCAATTTCCAGTGCAGAAAAGAGCCCAAAGCTAATGCATCCAGGGGAGTGTGTTTATCCTCCTGAGGAGCTTTTTCCAAGAGTCTCCCTCCAACCTCTGAGTGACGAATCTGATTTTTTTTCCATGCTGGATTTTTCTTTTTCTTTTTCT
>VYXF01003037.1:67978-90673 GCA_013397295.1 Polioptila caerulea
TTTTTTTTTTTTTTTTTTTTTTTGCTGCCTCCAAACTTAACTGTTTTGCCACTGGAGAAATCTTCTTGCTTCTCTTTTAAATATCTGTATTCTTGCTGGAAATCAGCTCTACCTCACCCACATGACTGGTCTTCACTATTAATCCCAGCTGATGGCAGGGAGGGGCTCTAGTGGGAGGCAGCCATGTGGTGAACATTGAGCTCAGTGTTTTCCCCCTCCTTCTCTCCTCTCCAGACAGGCAAAACTGTTCTGTGCTGCCGTGGATGTGAAGTCCTCGCTGTGCTGCCTCTGCCTCTTCTCTCCTAGAAACTCCCAGGGCCCTGAATTTGCAGCCCTAGAGATTCCCCCACGCCAAAAAAACAAAAGCTGGATCTGTCTGGAAGATGGACCAGGGGATGAATAGCAGGAGGGAAGAAAGAGTGAAGTTGGTTATTTTGCTGGCACATGGATGCAATTACACTCAGCGCATTCCAGAGGCGTTCCTTTGAATCCTGTGCAGGTCTGCCTGCCGTCCTTGGGAGAGAGGAAGAAAAAGGGAGGAAAAGTCCCTCTTGCTGGGAGACGGAATGTCTGCATTTTCAATCCTCTTCTTAGGTAGGTTGGCTTTTTGGTGTTGCTCGTTTTTTGTTTAATCAGACTTCCACGAGCCTGCTCCCTGTGCCTGGAATTCTTTTTTGGTGAGTTGGAGAAAAGGGGTTTGTAACGAGGAAACTTTGATGGAAAACTGTAATTTCGGTGGTGTTTGAGTTCTGAGCCTTTTCTTGGTCGCTTTATGAGCAGGTTGACAGCCAGAGAGACCTGATTATCTGGATTAATTTTAAAAAGTGGTGGCCAAACAGACTGATCTGGGAAAGTGAGTTTCTTGTTTGAAGAGGGCAGCGCTTTTCAGGGATGAACGAGAGAGGGGCTTGGACCTCTTGGGTAAAACAAGGTGAATAAAATGTCTTTGTTTCAAGCAGAGTGTCAAATTTGTGTAACTGCGTTGAATTGTTGGGCACTCGGCGTCCAGATCTTGAAAATAGAAAGGGGGTATTGTTTCCAAGGGATGGCTGAGATTAGAAACAGATGTGTTGGAGTGCAGGAGGGAGGAGATGGGGGAGAAAAGGATGCGAGAAGGGGGAAAGGCGAGAAAGGAGGGAAAGAAAAGAGAGAGAGAGGCTGATTTGGTGAGGAGGAGAGGAGCAGAGAATGGAAAAAGAGGAAGGAAAAGCAGAGTGAAGGAAAGCTGGAGGGCTGTGGGGAAAAGAGTTGGCAGCCCTGAGGTGTTTGAGGGGGCTCCTGTGAGCCTCCCTCCTGCTGCCAGGCACCAGCCTGGCACCCTGGCTGGCAAAGCTGGCGACCCCAGGGCCTCCCGTGTGCAGGGAACCTGGGGACAGGTGAGACAAAGCAGGCCGGGCTCTGGTGCCCTGGGAGGAGCTGAGCTCAGGGCTGGGGGACAGGCAGAGCAGGACCTTTGAACAGCTCCAAAGGATTGTGGCAGGGGGAGCCCGGTTTAAGCCTGGCAGGTGTGGGATGTGGGCTGGAGAGGGAGGTTTGGTGATGGAACAGAGCATTGGTACAGCTGCTGATAAACGGAGAGGTGGCTTTAGCTCTGGGGATGGCTGTGAGCAAAGGTTTTCCCTGCAGGGACGAGAGGGGATTGCTCGTGCTGTGGGATCTGGGCAGTGCAGGCAGCACTTTGTGCCATTTGTGCCTCTCTGGGGTGGGCAGCGCTTGAAGAGGACTCCAGGAGAGGAGAGAGCAGGGTTAGGAAGGGCCAGGGGCTGCTGTGCCTGTCAGGACGTGGCTCTGTGGAAATTGGGACACAGAAGGGCTGGTTGCTCACCTGGCTGATGGGGACAATGAGAATTGTGGTGTCTGATCCTGTTCAGCTGCTGAATGTTCCAATATGTGGAAGGTTTGGAGCAGAAGGGACAAACTGTTGCCTCAGAAAAAGTGGCTTTGTCTGTAATACAACAACAGCTTCCCTTTGCTGCTTTTATCTCTAAAACACGAGTGGCTTTGTCAGGGTGTCCTCAGCACCTCCACTATGACAGGAACACAGGAATGCCCAACAAAAGACACTTTGCCCTCACCTGGAGCCAGGTTTCTCAGCCTCTCCTGTCCAAGCACTGGTGGGGGGAGAATTGTCTTCAAAACTCAGAGCAAAACCTGGAATGTTTTATTTCCTGGTCCTGCAGTGGTCACTGAACTGCCCCTGAGCTTTACCTGCCCTGCCAGCAGAGGACTTGGTCTTTCTGCTCCTTGTCCAGCCTCATTCACCAGTATTAGAAGCAAGTCCAGGGAAAAGTAAGGAAATGTTGTGGTTCCCTGTTTCTAGATCCTCCTGAGCACAAGGAGGCTGGGGAGTCTGAGTTGCTGGCTGAAGCCTGGATTTTCTGCAGTAAAAATCTACAGAACTGCCAGTGATGCCTTTCTAATTTTTTTTTTCTTTTTGGTGACAAAGTGAAGACTAATGTGGAAAAAAAAATGTTTTAGAGAAGCCTTGAGAGGAAGGTTTGAGACTTCACCATTAAACATCCCAACAGTGTGGCTAATATACACAATTCTTGTCTTTTCCACTGTTTACCTCTCTGGGGCACACGAGCAGCTGTGTGAGGAGACAGGAAACAGGAGCCAATCTGTTTGAGGGAGACTTTATTAAAACAAGACAAGATGAAAGGCTTGGCTGAGTGTGGAGAAGAGCATGGCCAGGCTCACTTGGCCAGGAGAGGCTGAGGCAGGGAAGGTGGCCCATGGAAGGGTGACATGATTGTGACCAGCTGAGGAGTGAGAATCAGGTGTCACAACTCCCTTTGTAGCACACTGCACCCTTGAAAAGCAGAATTTTGAAGTGGTTCTTCACTTCTGAGTGGAAAAAGTCCATCGTAGAATCTTACATTCTTCACCCAATAAAGAAGAAGAATGTTTTCATTGCAAAGTGGTCCTGAACTGCTTTAAATTTTATGGGGTGGGAAATCTCTGCCTTTCCCCCACTCCAAGAGAATCACGAATGTTTTTAACGAGCCTTCCATTGAAGCAAAAAGCTGATTTTTCTTGTGATCAGAACAGTTCTCAGGGGTGACGATTTGTATGCCTGGCTTTGTCACTGGTTTCATGAGCTTTTTCCTTCGTTGCTGGCTGCTGGGAGCGCTCTGCCCGGCAGGGACTGCTGGGTTTGGGGCCAGCCCCAGACACTCGCCCACCTTCCCGATGCCCTTTCCAGCGGTGGTGGGGGTCAGAGCAGCAGAATATCCACCCTGCCAGTGCTTATCCGAGCAAGATGTGCTCTGTGCGAGCTGGGCTGTCAGTCTGGGGGGTGCTGAGAGCACAAGTCCCTCCTGAGCAGCTCAGCCTTGCCCTCCGAGCTCGGAGGTCGAGGAGTCTCTTTCAGCGCTGTCCCAGGGCGCTGCAGCCGCTGCGCTGAGCTCCAGCCTCCTCCTGTGTCCCTGCTCCGGGAGAAAGGTTATGGAGCGGCTCCTTGCCGGGCCTGCTGGCGTGAGGGATTGCCTCTGACAGCAGGCATTTGCCCAGGTATCCACGGGCTGGTGGCTGGGAAATCCGAGCTGATGCGGGCTGAGCAGCGCCGGGGCTGCCCGGGGCTGTGCTCGGCTGGAAACCCTGCGCGCTCCTGCTCTGGGAGCTCGGCAAACCTGCGGGGAGCCCTGCCTTGGCATCCTGCAACCCAAACCCTCCTATCCTGTGCCACGGCAAGGCAAAACCCACCCTGCTCTTGATATCCTGCTCCCCAAACCCTTCCAATCCTGTGCCACGGCAAGGCAAAACCCACCCTGCTCTTGATATCCTGCTCCCCAAACCCTTCCAATCCTGTGCCACGGCAAGGCAAAACCCACCCTGCTCTTGATATCCTGCTCCCCAAACCCTTCCAATCCTGTGCCACGGCAAGGCAAAACCCACCCTGCTCTTGATATCCTGCTCCCCAAACCCTTCCAATCCTGTGCCACGGCAAGGCAAAACCCACCCTGCTCTTGATATCCTGCTCCCCAAACCCTTCCAATCCTGTGCCAAGGCAAAGAAAATCCCACCCTGCCCTTGGCATCCTGCAACCCAAACCCTCCTATCCTGTGCCACGGCAAAGAAAATCCCCCCCTGCCCTTGGCATCCTGCAACCCAAACCCTCCTATCCTGTGCCACGGCAAAGAAAATCCCCCCCTGCCCTTGGCATCCTGCAACCCAAACTCTCCTATCCTGTGCCACGGCAAGGCAAACCCACCCTGCCCTTGGCATCCTGCTCCTCAAACCCTCCTATCCTGTGCCACAGCAAGGCAAAACCCGCAGGAATATTTGGTTTTTGAAGGTGCCCCTTCTCTCAGTGAGCACCCTGGGAATTACGGATTTTGTGGGATGCTGCTGCCTAGGAGGAGTGGGAACCAAAGGAGACATTTCAGGAAAGCTTGTGGACCTTAATTTCCCAGAAACCAAAGGAGAGTTTTCAGGGTGCTCAAAACAAAGTTCGTGGACCTCAATTCCTGCTGATTTTCCATGAGTAGAAACCAAAGGAGACAGTTTTTAAGTTGCCTAAAACAAAGCTTATGGACCTTTATTCCCGCTGATTTTTCAGAAGTAGTAAAAAACCAAAGGAGAGTTTTCAGGAGAGTTTTCAGGTTGCTTAAAACAAAGCTTACAGATCTTCGTTCCTGTTGATTTTCCATGAGTAAAAACCAAAGGACACAATTTTTAAGTTGCTTAAAACAAAACTTGTGGACCTTTATTCCTGCTGATTTCCCAGTAGTAGAAAGCAAAGGAGACCATTTTCAGGTTGCCTAAAACAAGAGTTGTGACCTTTATTTCTGCTGATTTTCCAGGTATTTCCAAGATTTCTCAGTGATAATTAAAATACGTGATATATTTGCTATTTTCCAGTTTTCTTTGGCTCCTTCTCTTGCCTTTGTGTGTTCCATACTGTTGAAGGCTGCTGGTACAAGGGCTTTGCCTCGCTTTCTTATAACATTTAGCACAAACCTTGGCTCAGGAGTGGTGTAAAAAACCAACCTGCAGCAGGGAAAAGGGGTTTTGTGGGTGACTTTTGTGTCTTGATTCCACCTCTGCTTTGTCACTGGCTCCTGAAGGAATGCTGAGAGCTTGGTGGTGTATTTAGCTTTAAAAAAGGCCTGTTTAAAAAAGGACACCCGCATGGAATTGATAATAATTTCTCTCAAATTCCACGAGCAGGCAACAAAACATCAGCTGTGTGAGATATTCAGGCTGATAAAGGAGTGTGGATTTCATTCCTAGTCTTTGTTAGAACACTGCCCTGGGAATACCTAAGGAAAGGGAATAAAGGGAAGCAGAGGATCAATTTGGCTCTCCAGGGGGAATTCAAAGGAGGAACATAATTGAGTTGCTCTCTGGCAGAATATCAGGGTTAACACTCCTCGTGAGACACTCAATTCTTCTAAAGCCAGGGATGGTTTGCATCAAATATTTGCTGTTGAGACACTTGATGATAAATTGCCTGTTTTTCTCTAGTGATGCTTTTTTTTTAAATGTGAAATAGTTGGGATTTTTAACATTTAAAAACAAAAACAAAAAAGGTTTATTTTAGAGGGTTTTTTTTAATCCTTTGTGCTTCTTTTCCATTTTACCACAAGGAAGAAAAGGGAGAAAATAGTAACCTGCCAGAGTGAGGAAAAGCAGCATGCCAAAACTGTGGAGAAGAATTCATTTTTATGGGAAATAGAGCCAGAGGGAAGGCAACTTTCCTGAATTTCCCATGGAAAACAAGTGGTGTTTTGCCTCTGTACCCACCCTGGCCTTGTCTCCTCTATGTAGAATTAGTGGTTTGGTTTTAGGGGTGGGCCTGGCCCACTTCAGAAGGAGATTTTGTGTCGGAGCAGCACAAATTTCTTCCCAGAAGTGCCATTGCACAACTGGCACGGAGCTATCCTGGTGTTTCTCCTCAGGGTCACAGCGAACACCCCTGTTCTCCTCCAGGCAAACACAGGGTTTTGTAGGGGATTCAGCAGGTTTGCAATCTGGGATTTGTTTTCAGAGCTGTAAACAGTCTTAAATGTGTTGGGAAAAATCTTTTCTTCGTTGTAACACTGAACTAAAAACTGTGTGTAGTAGCAAGAAAACGAGGGGCTGCAAGCTGCTTTCTGTGCCCTGTCCCCACAGTTTTAGTGAAAACACACCTTAAAATTCTCATTAAGCAATGCCCAGGCTGCAGGCAGTGTTTGTGCCTCAGAAATGTGTTTTATTGTGCACATCTCATGTGCTAGAGGCTGCTCTGGGTGCAGAGGGAGCCTGGTGGAGCCGTGTTGAAAAGATGAATGAGTCTGTTTTGGTTGTTTTTTTAGTTGGTTTTTTGGTTGGGTNTTTTTTCTTTCCCCAAAGCTGTGTCTTCATCTGTTTTTAGAAATGCTCGGTTTACAGAAGCAGCCCAGCAAAAAGTCAAGGGTGAAGTGGGGTCAGGGAGGTCTGTGAATAGAGCCTCAAATGAGAGGACAGTGCGGGATGCAGGCACGGCCGGGCAGGAAGCACAACAATGGAAAATGTGTGAGAAGTCAGCAGGCACGAGGCTGAATTCCAACTCCTTCATCTCCTGGGCTCCCTCCTCCCCTCAGCATTGCTGGGGGCAGTGACAGCCACCTCTGGCAGCCGGGGCTGAAATGTGTTTTCTTGGCCACAGCACAGGGAAGGTGAATGCAACAGGAGCCTGGAGCCCTGCACTGGGTGATCAACCCAGAATAAAGCTGCTCCTTCTGCCCAGAAAGGTCCCAGTCCTCGAAAAGGAGGATGGGCAGCAGGCCAGGCTCTCCTCAGCCACACCTTGGCACCTGGGTTTGGTTATCTGACTCCTTACTGAGCTCTGTCTCTTCTTTGCAACAACTTGTAAAAGGACAGAGCAGCTCTAAGGTGCTGGATGGCCACAAAACCCATCCCGTCCTCATCTGCTCCTTCCCTTTCTCCGGGAAATCACTTGGCAGCTGAAAAAGGCAAATGTTTAACTCAGAATTCCCCAGCTCCAGCCCCACAGTGCCACACTGGCTGTCCCACAAGGATCAATACACACCACAGCACACTCGGAGCCTCTCCCTCCTCCTGGGAGCTGCCACAATTTGGGGTTTTTTTGTGGCAAGGAAGCGAGGCTGAACCCTGGGTGGGAAGGTTGGAGTTCAGCTTGGTGCCTGCAGCTGAATTGCCTTTGGAGGGGAAAGGTCAGCCAGGACTGGGATGGGTTTGTGCCACTGCCTGGCAGGAGGAGGCTGCTCCCCTGGAAAGTGCCCTGGAATGGGGTGACCACAGCTGGGCTGCCCCTGCTCTGCTGCTGGTCAGGAAACCAATCCACAAACAGCAGAGGTTTGTGTCCAAAAAGGAGACAGAGGAGTCCTGGGACTTTATTCCAATAAAGGCAGAGCCCACAGGGCATCCCCTGGGGTCTCTCCCATTTTTGGAGGACACAGCCTCCTTTCTATNTTTCTCACTCAGTGCTGGTTTTATCTATCAGCCCTACAGCTTGTTTGGAAAGACAAATCCCTCCTTCCTCTCACTGGGAAGGGTCACTCCCAGAGAAAGATTTATTCACTCCAGCAGGGCCACATTGCACAGAGAACATTTAAAGCACACCTGGGAGAGAAGGGAACCCAGACACAGATGGGTGCTGATGGTGGTGGAGTGCTTGGAACACAACTAAAACCTCTGCAGCTCTGACTCAGATCCCTCCTGATACATCCCCAAATGTGGACACAGCAGTGATGTGCAGATCACTGACAAACAGCTGAATCCGAGCTGAAATCCTTCACCTGCAGGGATTTATCTCTATTNTGGAACACAACTAAAACCTCTGCAGCTCTGACTCAGATCCCTTCCCTCCTGATACATCCCCAAATGTGGACACAAATCATTGACAAACAGCTGAATCTGAGCTGAAATCCTTCACCTGCCACCTGCAGGGATTTATCTCTATTTTCTAATCGAATATTTATCACATGTTAATGGCTTTTTGGTACCACTGTGCTGAGAAGCTCCACTCGTGGTCTGAAGTGCTGCTGTGCTCCCAGAGAAACCTCCCAGAAAGGAAATCCTGGGCTCTCTGAATTACTCTGAATTGTGCTGGGTCTCTGAATCGCTTCACGCTGCAGATGAAAAAAAGGAAAAGGAGTTTTTCTATCTGCAAATACATGGAGTGTATTGTGGCTGTGGGGTCTTGTGAACAGATTCTGTCCCTAAGTGCCTGGATGGGCTGTTAGGAGACCTTTTCAGAAATGTCAAACAAAAGAATGGCTCCATTGCATTCCCTTTGTGCTTCAGCAGAACGCAGGAACAAGGTGGTTTTCCAGTGTTTGGAATATTTGAGAGGGGTGCTGGATGAGTCTCACAGCTCAGATTACTCAGGCTGTGTTTTTCCTTAAAGACTGGATAGAATTTCAAAGGTCACAGGAATGTTTAATATAGATATGGACCTTGATTGGCCAGGTAGGGCCAGAAATCACGGGGTGTCTTTGTGTGTGCTTTGTGCTTTCATCTACACTGCAAGCCTGGAATATTGAACTGAACCAGAGTCAGGCACTTCTTTTTTTTTTTTTTTTTTAAAAAAAAAATATTGCAGGGTTTTCAACCTTGAAGGCAAATCACTTTATGACTTCATTGTTTAAATTTAGGTTTTGTTTTGCGGGGGGATCGTTAGACTTGAAGCAAAAGCCTTGTAGCCCAGGGACTGTCACTTCTGATTACTTCCAGTGACACTTCCAATTATTTCCAATCACAATTCCAGGGACAAGAGGAAAAAAGGAGCCACATTCTCCAACATCAGGGCTTTTTTTTTTTTTTTTTCCCTTTTTTTTTCCCCCCTCCTTTCCCCTTTTCCTGAACAAAGCAGCGTTTCTGGGAGCTCTGCAGGGAGAGGTGCAGAGGCAGATTTGGAATTCCAGAGTGACTCTGCTGGAGTGAGGCTGGAGGCCGGAGTCTGGCGGGGTGCTGGGAATGCTGCTCTGGCTCCTGCCTTGTTGAGCAATATTGAGGAAATTGCTTCATCCTCCCCAGGCACTGGCTGGCACGAGCACTCAGAGCAGCAGCATCAGGCTGCTCAAGCTCCCTGCCCCTCCTGAGACAGAACCTGCACAGAGCTGCTCGTGGAGAGCCAGCAGCTCAAAATGGGACACAGGAACCTGCTGGGAGAGCTTGGGTGACCCCCAGGGACACCAAACCCAGGATTTGGGGCAGTGAGTTTGGCCCAGGGACACAGGAATCTGCTGGGGGAGCTTGAGGGACACAGAATTCTGCCAGGGGAGCTCAAATTACTTTCAAGGACACCAAACCCAGGATTTGGGGCAGTGAGTTTGGCCCAGGGACACAGGAATCTGCTGGGGGAGCTTGAGGGACACAGAATTCTGCCAGGGGAGCTCAAATTACTTTCAAGGACACCAAACCCAGGATTTGGGGCAGTGAGTTTGGCCCAGGGACACAGGAATCTGCTGGGGGAGCTTGAGGGACACAGAATTCTGCCAGGGGAGCTCAAATTACTTTCAAGGACACCAAACCCAGGATTTGGGGCAGTGAGTTTGGCCCAGGGACACAGGAATCTGCTGGGGGAGCTTGAGGGACACAGAATTCTGCCAGGGGAGCTCAAATTACTTTCAAGGACACCAAACTCAGGATTTGGTGCAGTGAATTTGGCCCAGGGACACAGGAATTTGGCTGGGGGAGCTTGGGTGACTCCAGGGACACCAAACCCAGGATTTGGGGCAGTGACTTATTCCCAGGGACACAAAATTCTGCTGGGAGAGCTTGGGTGACCCCCAGGGACACCAAGCCCGNACTGGGCTGGGAGGCTCTGCTGGGTGTTGGCAGCTCTTTGTTTCAGAGTGGAGCAAGAGCTGGGCTCTGCAAAAAGGGGATTTTATTCTGTGGTAATGCAAATTTACCATCTGGATACTGTAGCAATGTTTATTTACCACGTGTACATCGTATTCATGTCTATTTACTAATTGTATATTTTATTACTGTTTATTCACTGTTTGTACATGGTGCAAATGGAGGAGCAGCACACCTGGGCTGCTGCTCAGAGCCAGATTTGAAGAACCTGAGTTAATTTAGGACGCTGGACCCAAACATTTCCAAAACAGCAACAAACAAAATTTAGCTTTTTGTGGTGACTGACTTTTTTTTTACTTTTAAAGTAGAAATTATATTTATCAGTGAGCTGACTGAGTGATGTTCTGGTGCTTGCTTCTCACTGCCTGCACCCCCTGCTGCTGTTTGAGGCTTTTCCTGTGTTTGCTGCAGGGTGTGGATGTCCCTGGGAGCCACCTGAGCCAGCTCCATCCCCTCCTGCAAGGAAAACCAGCGTGTCTTTGCAGGATGGCTGCTGCTGTGACATTCAAACACAGCTTGTTTGTCACTTGAGCACAGAGCAGGCCACAAATCTTCTGTCAGTGAACTCCAGAAGCTCAGTTCCACCCGAGCCATTTGACATCATGCTTGTGTGGAGGCCTTCCAAGGATTCCTGGTCACCAGCTCCGAGGCTTTTGTGGCATTTTCCCTTTGGATGCCTGGGTGAGAGCTGCTGAGGTGGCACTTGGGGACAGCTTGGTGCTGCTGCCCCAGGAGCCTCAGCATCTCCGAAGGGGCTCTTTGGATCCATCCAATGCCATGGAGATGTTCCCACAGTGCAGCTTTGTCTGTGGTCTCTGCTCTGGCCAAAACCTCTCCTCCTTTCCATTGTTTCAAGCTCTTGCTTGGAGACAAAGGGAATTTTAGCCAGACAGAGCAGAGCTTTTGTGTTGACAAATGCCATGATTTTTGTTTTGTTTTGTTTTTTGGGGTTTTTCTCTATTCAAAGGGGGATTTGAAGCAATGGTGAATGTCTTCTGGTCAAAGAAGCATTCCAGATGTCTGAGGTTCCAGCCTGGATTTTGCCAGTGATTCATGATTTAATGATTCAGGCTTCATTTTAAAGTGCCTGCTCATTTTGGGAGTCTCCATTTCCAGTGTTATAAAGGATTAGCACTCTGGAATTTGTGAGTGTGGGGACACCCGAGCTGGGTCACACCAAAGGAGGCGTCCTTTAATCATCCCAAGTTTTGGGAAACTGAAAATGCTGGGTTTGACAGCTCTGTGCTCCTCCTGCAGAGGGACAGCACTCAGACATGGCCAACCTTTCCCTCCTGAGCTGCAGAGTGCTCTGAAATCGCTGCAGAAACAGGGCTGGGGCAGCCAAACCACTCTGTTCCACCTGGCTTTAATGGGGGAAGAGGCTTCCCATGCTGTGCCAAACGCATCCCGGCTTTCCCGGCTTTGTCAGCTCCTTCCTCTTAGCCCCAGGCCACCCCTGGAGGCAACAAAAGCCACAATTCTGCAGCTGTCAGTTCCTTCAGGCCCCGAGTGACCTGGCAGGAGGCAGGCTGGAAACTCCTGGGCTGCTCTGCACAAACCATGCTGAATTAGCCAAGGCTTCTCCCTCTAATGACTTTGGGCTCGCATTTCTCTTTGGAGCAGTGCCCTGGGCGTGCTGCTCCCATTGTGGGGCAGCAAGGAATGAATTCCCATTAGGGAAAGGCAGTGGAGGCTGCGGGGTTGTCACAGGCATCCTCCCCTCTCCATCCCCTCCACGGGAGAAGGCACAACCAGGAGGAGAATGCAGGGAGCTCGGCCTCACTGCACCAGCCAGGAGTATTTAGGGTGATATTTTTCTGGATATTCTGATGTTTTTCTGGATTTTAAGTGCTCTGAGGCAGGGGTTGTTTCTTTGCCTGTTTGCACTGTTCCTTAAAACCCTGTGTAATATATTGGTGCAAATAATTTGCTCATCAGAGTTGTGATATATTAGTACAAATAAAGTTGTTCATCAGACTGAAAAGCTCTGTGTAAACAATAGAAAAACCTCAAGGCAAGAACTGATAACGCTCAAGAAAGGAAAGATAAAATACTCAGATAAGCACAGATCTGGAGAAACTGCAGCTGCTGACTTTGGGCATTTGAAAAGAAGAAGCCCCTCGCCTGGGAAGAGCGACCCCCCCAGAATCTGACCAAAGTCCAGAAAAAAGTGCCACGTAACCAAAAGTCAAAAAAGTATAAAAAGACTGATAAGGGAAGAATTAAACTGAGAACCGCTGGTGGGGCACAGACCCCTCTCCTGGCTTCTCCCAGCACTGTTTTTGCTTGCTGTCTCTCTTATGCTAAATTAATACAATTCTAATTAAATAACTTTAACTTTAGCAATCTTAAATTTAAACTAAACCTGTAACACCTGTAGCCTCCAAGGTTTGCATGGAAACCCCAGGTTTTAACCAGGCTTAAACCTGGCTTTGTNTTGGTGGGGCACAGACCCCTCTCCTGGCTTCTCCCAGCACTGTTTTTGCTTGCTGTCTCACATGCTAAATTAATACAATTCTAATTAAATAACTTTAACTTTAGCAATCTTAAATTTAAACTAAACCTATAACACCTGTAGCCTCCAAGGTTTGCATGGAAACCCCAGGTTTTAACCAGGCTTAAACCTGGCTTTGTCCCTGCCTGCTGTCCAAACAAGCCAGGCACCTGGTTAGCATCTCTCTGTGTCATTCCAGAGCACAAAATCCTGCAGAAAAGCCAGGAACTGAATATACCCAGCCTAAATTACTTCTTTACTTCCTCCCCTGACAAACACCTTTAAGCAAAAAAAAAGCAGTGGGCTAAAACGAAGCCGATAACAAAAGCTGACTATTCGTGCATGTAGAATGAGTTTAACTAGCCAGTTAGGCAATGTTGACATTTTCCTGCCTTGTTGGAGGTTTTCTGAGCACTGCTGGACACTGCCCTTTGTTCACAGGCACCAATGCAGTGACACAGCACAACCTGCTCGGGTTGGAGGGTTGTAATGGTGGTGCAGGGCATGTTCCACCCCACCTCAGTGAATGTTAAGTGAATTAACAAAGTTAATTATTTGCTAGGAGTGATTTATTACTGTGCTCTCACGCTGTTTTTTACCGTCACCTCATGGAGGCTGTGCTGGGCAGAAGGATGGCCTTTATTTTTTTTTTTTTATAAAATAAAATTTGCTTTCCCCGAGGAGAACCCTTTGAATGCAAACCCTTTTCATCACTTTGCAATGGCACATGACATATGCAGGAACCTTTCCCCTTCCAGTGCCACTCCTGCCTGCCTTCCCCCTGCCACAGCAGGCTCGGAGCCTCTGCCCCACGCTCTGATGCAAACCCGTGTGTGCAGCATCCCTTTGCTGCTGGCTGCAGCTTTTCCTTCCAGTTCCTGGCCTCGGGCTTGTCCTCTCACTATTTCCTTTTCTGCAGCGTGGAAAACCCAGCCTGCCCAGAAAAAAACAGCAGCTCCAATAGCTCCTGGCAGCTTTGGTGTGATGAGACAGGCTGGGAGAGTGCTGCAGCTCTTTTAACTCTGTGTGCTCGTCTTCTCTTGGGGGTTTGGGGCTTTCAGAAGCCTTAGATGGGGTCTGGGATTCTCTGATTCTCACAGTGCCTTTGTCATCTCTCCACACTGAAAGCTCCTGGTTTAGCACGTCGAGCTCAGCTTCAGCCCATGGAAGGCAATTTAATTTCCAGTTCCTGAGAGGAGGGAGCTGATTCAGGCAGGAATTAGTGCTGCTCTTCCACCCTTGCTGCTGATTCAAGTGCTGCTTCATTTTTTATGATCGTCTTGTAAAAGCAGAACGGAGCGGGGAAAAACTCCAAAGACTAAAAAGCAAATAAATTCTGTTTTTCTAAAATATCTCTGTGGAGATTGGAGCAGAGCTCACTCAATACTCTCTCCTAAAAGAGATGTCTTCTACCTGGATCTGCCTGGCAGTGGGGGTAAATTGCCCTGGATTTCGGAGGTTTGTGATGTTCTTGCCTCTGAGGATATCCAGTTCTCTTCTTGCCTTGCTGATTTAGTGCCCCAGCTTTGTTGTAACTTCTGCTGTGACACTGAAAGCTTTTGTTCACGGAGGGGACGCAGTGTGTGGTCTCTGTGTTACCAGAACTGATAATCTTCTCACAAGTCAGGGGGAGGCTTCAGAGGGTCTGTGATTGCCCTGGGTGAGGAGAAGGAGCTGAGTTTAGGCTGGGTCTGCGTTCTGGGAGGAAAGGGCAGGAGTGGCTCTGTGCTCCTGCTCTGGAGGAGAGCCCTGCTCATGGCTTGAAATCATTCTGGGGCTTTATTTTTCTGTGTCAGCACTGTCAGAGCCTATAATGCTCAAGCAAAAGAGGCCATCCTAGCCTAGCAAGAGAAGGACTTAAAGTGAGGAATCCCCTTCAGCAAGGATGTGACAAGCAGACTGACAATGTAGAAGAAAGGGGAAAAAATATCCTGAGCCAATATGCATAAAATTAGGGCCTGATTATGAGGCAGAATTAAAAATAAACCGGGAAGAATTCCCCTGGTGGAGGGAGCTGGTGGAGCAGCAGGATGGGCAGCTCCTGGTGCCAGCCAGGCACCCTGACAGCAGCAATGGAGCAGGTGATGGTGGTGAGAGAGCCTCAGCAGCCCCCCTCGCTGCTGCAGCCACGCAGGCAGCAGAGAAATGTCATTGCTGCAGCCACTGCTCCCCTCTCCTGCCCTCTGCCATCCAGGGGCTGTGCAGAATAGATGAACACGCCAGGGAAAATGGCCTGGGCAGCTGGGGGAGATGAAAGGGCCTGGGCTGTGCTCTGGGGGTTCAGAAAGGTTCTCCTGGCAGGCAGAGGAGCTCTGCTCAGGAGCTGGCACTCAGGTGTCCTGGAAAACCAAGCAGGACACTCCCCTCGAGTTTCAGGTGCAAGGAGAGACTCCCTGCAGGAAGAGTAGTGCCTAAAGCAGGGAAAATGGCATTTCCAAGGTGGTATCTTCACAGCAAAGAAGTCAGAATTCTTCATAAGGAGATGAGATGGGAAGACAGAAATCTGTGGGTTTTCTTTCAGTTCCAGTGGTGACTCTGTCATCTGCTGGAATGAAAATTTTCACTGCTGGAATTCAATTCTGATGTTGATAAACTCATCCCACCTCCAGTCCCAGGAGGTGCTTTAAGTCCTTTTAGAGGCTTGGCTTCCCCAGCTGTAAAAAAACCCAGAAATGTCTCATTATATAAAGGAATTTATGGTCCTGAGACAAAATGGGGAGTATTGGTAAATAATTTGATTATGGTTTTTATCAGGCTGCCCTTTGCAAAGAGCTTATAGCTGCTGTCTGCTTGCATTTGTATTTCGTGTCACTGGGATGGAGCTGTGCCCTGACAGAGGCAGCTCTTTCAGCATTTAGGGAGGAAGGGTTTGAAATCTTAAGGAGCCACATAAGCCCTTGCCTGAATTCTTTATAAATTTTGTAGGAAATACACTCAACCACACTTCCTAAAAGAGGAAATGCTTGAGTCCTGTCTCCTGTGTTTAGAATAAACAGAGTCCAGATAATTTAATCTAAGAGGAAAACGCTCTTTTGAGGATAAACAGCCTGAATAAAACATTTCTGAGCGAGCCCATGGCCACATCCCGCCCTCCCCAGAGCAGTTTGGATGGTGCAGGATGCCAGGAGCAGCTCTGAGCAGGGGAATTGGCCTCACCACAACCCAAATCCTGCTCAGGACCCCCTGTCCTGCCATGCTGGTACCTACAACCTCCCCAAATTCCCCCTGGCTCAATCAGGACCCTGCAGCTGGACACATCTCATTTGGCTTGCTCTGCACAAATGTCAAATATTGCCTGGCAGACACTTTGGGCTTGTTCCTGGATGTTAATGAGGGCCAGATGGAGACTGGGGCAGTCTGGGCTGCTCTAATCTGCACTGTGGAGCTCTTTGATTGTTTTTATTTTATTTTATTTTATCCAGTCTCTGCCGAGCAAAACTAACAAACAATTTCCAGTGTGATGAAACTGTTGCTGCTTTCTGCTGAGTTGTCTGGGCTGGAGGAGCACAGGAGGGTGAATCCAGGCTGGAAATAGGGAAATGGGGGATTCCTGTTGATGCCTTCTGGAGGCTGGGCTGGGACAGAGACCAGACAGAGCTAAAGGATAAAGCAGGGATTTATTCCAAGGCCTCACTGGGCACACCTGGGCAGTGCCAGAGCCCGGCTGGGCCACAAATTAATCCAAAATGGTCCCAAAATGGACAATCAGCCACGAGGGCTCACACTTTGATAAGTTCTGGCCCATCAGCTCTGGTCCATTAACACATTGGAGTTAATGTCCAATTACAGCCCCAGGTTATGCAGCTCCATCCTCCTGGTTTTCCCTTCTCCCTTCACCCTTGGTTTTGTTCTTGGCCTGAAAGTTGTCCCTGGTGCCAAGCTGGAGCAGGAATTGTTTTGTCTCCCTGCTCTGTGAAGAGAGCTCGGTAACACTGAATATGAAACCTAAAACTACCCAGAAACAGCCCAGAACCTAAAAAATATCAAAGCTAAGACTTAAGGCATCACTGTCACTCCAGATGCAGCAAGAGGAGCACAGGGGGTGTTAATTGTCACTGCAAGAGTCACACATCAAAGCTGTGGCCTGCACTGAGTGCCAGGATGACAGAAAAACAGGGACAGACAGGGCTGGGATTCCCACTGGGTTCCAGTTATTTGGGATGCCCACTCGGAATATTGGCTGGTTTCTGGCTATTTAAAATATTCACTTTACCTGTTAGCCAGTTCCCAGTTATTACAAACATTCCTTAGCCTGTTACCTTATTTCTGCTTACTTGAGACACTCAATTAACCTTGCTTCCAGTTATTTTAAATATTCCTCAGCATCTTATCTTGTTTCTAGTTATTTACAATACTCACTTAGGCTGCGAGCTTGTTTCCAGTTATTTAAAATATATCACTTTTCCTGGTAGCTTGTTTCCATTTATTTAAAATATTCTCTTAGCCTGTTAGATTGTTTCCATTTATTTAAAATATTCTCTTAGCCTGGTAGCTTGTTTCTATTTATTTAAATTATTCTCTTAGCCTGGTACTTTGTTTCCAGCTATTTAAGACACTTCACCCGTTAATTTTTTTCCAGTTCTTAACAGGAATTGTTTAAGGGTAAGAACAGAGCAGCAGGGAGAAAATATGGGAATAAGGAGCCAGGACCACCAGGATTAGAGGAGAACAGGGGTTGATTCAATGGTTGTTTCACTCTGAAATAATCCAGTATCAGGTGGAGGTGGAAGGAAACCCATAAGTTAATAATATTTCTATTTCACATAGAAATATGGGGAATGTATTGCTGATTATTAGGCAGTTGGGGGGAAGCATGTATTGACATTCTGGAAGAAATAAATCTAATTTCACTCACCATTGAGCCTCCTAAATAGGCTCAATAGACAGAAATATATTTCTGAACAGAATTTAAGCGTTCTGAATCTGTTTTCCAGCAGTTAGATGTTGTGTTTCTCAGTATAATTTCCTTAATTCCTGAGGAAAATGGGTCCAGTTCTGCCTTTGTCAATGCTTAGCATCACATCTTCTACCCAGGGCCAATTTTGGAAACACCCCCTGCCCTGTAGGATTAGAAATCTCCAGAAAGGAAAGGTGGGAAACTTTAAAAGATTTTAAATCGGTTTTAAAAACTGCAAAGTCAGGTTTTGCTCCTGCTGTTCTTGGGTTGGGGAAAAGGAAAATGTTTCGGGTTTTGCTGGTACTGTTTTATTTGACTCCAAATCTGTCTCCTAAAGGATTTTAAGGACTGAGTGCTCAGAACAAAAGCTGGGATGCTGCTTAGCCCCTGCACAGCCCTGGAGGGCTGGACCCAGCTTGCCACGGGAAAAAGGGAACCAGACTGGGGAGGAAACTCGAGCTGACCGAGATTTTTCACATTTCATGGACAACACCTGAGTGTAAATAAAAACCACAGACACTGGCTGAGCTTATAGCTCTGAACTGCTGAATTTGAGTGGACCTGATGCTGGCTGTGACAAAGAAAAGAGATTTTCTCAAAGTGATGCAGGAGTTGAAGCAAAAACAGTCTGAGGGAGCTTTTGAGGCATTTGAGCTTTGGCTTTGGGAGAATTTCATGGAGCCCAGGGGGAAGAGCTGCCCTCCCACAGCTCCCTGCAGCCTCCCAGCCACGCTCTCTGTCTCTGGCTGGTTGAGGGCAGAAGAAATGTGTAAATAATGGCAACGTGGGGCTTTGTTTAGGAGCTGGTGCCTGGAGAGCCTTTGCTTAGTCTGGGTCAGGGTGAGGTCCCTGCAGCACACCCGGGGCACAGGCTGCTCTCAGCAGCTCCAGGAATGTGAGCTCTGCGAGGCTGCAGCCGACCCCAGGCTGTGTTTGCTGGCACACACACACAATTCTGTCGGGCTGTGCTGCCTGGCTCCTCCTGCTTTACCTTTCAAATATTCCCGGAGAAGTGTCCAGGTGAACACCAGGCTGTGTTACACTCAGCCCAGATGGACAGTGCTGGGCTAATCCTCCCTCTTTTCAGGGAATCCAAACTCATTGACTCATGCAAATCCCAGCCTGGGTTCCTAATGAGCCCTGGATCTTAACAGCATCTGACAGCTGAGGCTGGTTCATGCTGAAGCTCCCCGGGACCAGGACAGCCCCTGCTGCCTGTGCAGAGCCCTCTGAGAGCTCTTTGGGATGGCAATAGTGGGGGCTTTGAGCTCTGGGAGCTGCAAGTTTGGCAAATGCAGGATAGAAACTGAATTCCAAGCAGGGCTGGTTCACAGGAGACGCTGCCGGACCTGCAGGCTGTCGAGCTGCCCCATGGGGATGTTGGGTGGTCTCTGCTGCACTAAAAAACTGCTGAAACTCCATCAAAATCACCCGTTCTGTTCTGACAGATCTGTTGCTAAATGGTGCATTTCATTCCTGCAGTTTGATTGTTGGCTGAGACTCAAATTGGTCTTAGAAGGCCCCATTGAATGGTTATGGGCTTAAAATCCCTGTTCTGAGATAAAGCTGCTTCGTGCATCACCATCAAATGCAAATATAGGTCCAGAAATTTATTTTAATGACTGCACCAAGTCAGTTCTTGGGCTCTAAAAAAGGCCATGCAGGTGTCTGACTCACTTTCCTGTTTTACTTCAGTCTGTCTGTTCAAATATCTTTTGTGACCCATCTCAGTTTCATATTAGAGGCCTGACTTCTCCTCAGTCTTATAATTTGTTCTAAAGATATCCACAAGGCTGCTTTTGTTCTCGTGAGAAACCCCAGGGAGTTTGAGGCTTTGTCAACCTCACCAGCTCTTTAAAATAACATTTAGCAAACAGAAGTTCAGGAAAAATATAAAGCCAGAGGAATTGGAATGCAAGTCCAGGGTGGCATTTAAGTGGGTTTGAAATTATGAGGAGCTGCACTGCAAAAAAACCCTTCAGCTGTTTGTTTTGCCCCCCAGCCACTTGATAACCTAAAGATTTGAAGTCTCAAACACTTTTATGGGTTTCTTCATCAGTCTTAACCTGCCTGGTTGCTCTTTTTGCACACAAATTTTAAGAAAGCCACGATCACAACTTTGTTATTCTTTATGCAGCACCTAAATAAAAGATACCCTTGACTAATGCAAATATTATCGAGCCACACCTCCAGCTGGCATCTTGGAATTTGTCAAATTCATAGCCAGAAAAAAAGAGCAGAAGAGAATTTTTACTAAGTAGTAATTTGGCCTTAAATGTGGAAGCCTCAGATGCTCCATCTCTCAGTGCCTTTGGAACAGAGCCCCCACATCCTTCCAAAAGCAGGGAGGCTGCTGCTTGTTTGTAGCATTTATCCTGAATTGTTTATTTATTTGATCCTAAAAGTTCTTTGGGGGAATCTCCTATCAGCTCGGAAATGTGGCAGCGGTAGTAAATAGGAAGCTGTGACATTAAAAGTAATTGACATTAAAATGTTGTGACATTAAAATTAATCATGTTTGATGGATGTTAGAGACTGAATCCACAAGGCTCCCGGGTTCATGTTGCAGCAAGCTTTGACATTCATTCTCCCCCTCAGTTCCTGCAGCACTTATGTAACTGCTTTCCCCCAAACTGGGAGCTCCTGGGGGCAGGGGGGGCTGCGTGGGGAAGGGGAAGGGGTTTCCTTGGAATTCTCCACGGGGGGATGGGAGGTAGAAGAGCTGGTTCATTGCCCACCCAGGGAATCTGTGCCAGACACTCAGGATTGGCACAGAAATGGCCACGTTGGCTTCTTGATCAGCACCAGGAGATGGGGATAAAAGAGATCATTTGGGGTTCTTAATCAGCACCAGGAGATGAGGATAAAAAGGATAATTTTGGGTTCTTGATCAGTACCAGGAGATGAGGGTCGAAAGGATCATTTTGGGTTCTTAGTCAGCACCATGAAAATAAAAAGGATAATTTTGGGTTCTTCATCAGCCCTATGATATGAGGATAAAAAGGATAATTTGGGGTTCTTAATCAGCACCAGGAGATGAAAATAAAAAGGATAATTTTGGGTTCTTCATCAGCGCCATGATATGAGGATAAAAAGGATAATTTGGGGTTCTTAATCAGCACCAGGAGATGAGGGTGGAAAGGATCATTTTGGGTTCTTAGTCAGCACCATGAAAATAAAATGGATTATTTTGGGTTCTTCATCAGCACCAGGTGATGAGGATAAAAGGGATCATTTTGGGTTCTAAATCAGCCCCTGGAGATGAAGACAAAAGAGATAATTTGGGGTTCTTAATAGCGAGAGGAAGATAAAAGTGATCATTTGGGGTTCTTAGTCAGCACCATGAAAATAAAAAGGAACCTTTTGTGTTCTTCATCAGCCCCAGGAGATGAGGATTGAAAGGATTATTCTGGGTCCTAAATCAGCACCAGGAGATGAAGATAAAGGGATCATTTTGGGTTCTTCATCAGCCCCAGGAGATGAGGATAGAAGGGATCGTTTTGCTCCAGCCATCCTTGGGATGTTAGAGCAGAGCTGACGGAGTTACTGTGGAGCCTTTGTTCCCTGTGCTGTGACAATTCCAGGCAGAAGAAACCTTGCAAAAAAACCTCCTGACCCCTCCTTTGTTCCTGCAGTGTAAATAGGGCCATTTTTGCTGCCATTTTTAGTAATAATGGGGAAATATTTTGTCCCTGTAACATCAGTGCCAGGTTCAGGAGGAAACACTCCCAGCTGCCAGCTCAGCTCCCGTGGCACCAGCACGGGGTGAAAAAGAAATTGAGGGTTTTCCTTCAGAGCCTGGAGTTCCTCAGAGCTGCAGGGGCTGTGGTAGGACCTGGATTTTACAGCCAGGAACATGGGGAGTGCCAGGAATAGTCACTAATTCCACACTTTTGGGGGCAAGGACTGTGTGAAATCTCCTCCAAAGTGGGAAGAGCTCACCCAGAGCTCACCTAGAGCTGCTCCCTCCAGGCAGGCAGGGACAGAGGGAGAGATGCAGCATTTGTGCTTCCAGGACATTTTCCAACTGCCTTTTTTAGCCATGTGGAGCTGGAGGGGCCTCAGCAAAAGGAAAGGATGTTTTGGGCTGGGAGCCAGGCACCTCCTCACAGCCTGAGCTCAGGGCTGGCTTCACTCGCTCTCCTAGCTGGAAACCAGAAGTAATAAACTGATTTTGGGGTTTTTTCCCTTCCCACTGTGGGCTGCCAATCTCTAGAAGTCAGCACAGTGGGGGTACAGCTTTTTTTCCATGGGTACCTTGCATGAAACTCCATAAAATTTATATATTTTTCTTTTTTTAAAGCAGAAAGAATGTGCCATAAATTATTCTGGAGTTAAAGCCTGGCCTTGTGGTTAGGGGACTGAAATCTGCCTCCTGCAAGCAGCCAGGTTTCCTCTGTGTGGACATTGTGGATTGCAGATTTATCCCAAAATCTGTCACTGGTTCCTCCCAACCCTGGTCAGTCTGGTTAACTCATCCTGAGTTATCCACAGAGGTTTTAGCAGGGGGGAGTTGTGATTTTTGTCCTTTTTCTCTTGTCCAGCCTGTACAGGTGGCACTGTGGGATGTCTTTGCTCAAGCAAGAAGGAAAAGTGAAAATGGGGAGGCTTAAATCAGGAAACACTGAAAATTATTTCCTTTGCTGGGCAATTTTCTCCTTCTCTTTGGTGTTTCCCTGAGAGAGGCTTAGAATTGGAAAGGACCCATCAGGATCATCAAACTCAACTCCTGGCCCTGCACAGGACACCCCAACACCCCCTCCTGAGATTATCCCCAATTCCTGGATTTGGGAATTGAAAACCAGTTAGGGATGAGCTTTTTTGGGGCTGTTTTGCAGAGGAGATTTCCAGCTGGGGATGCTCTGGGTGAAGGTGAACAGCAGAGCCCAGAGCACTCAGTGTTGTTATTTGGGATTTCTTCTCCCTGAAAATGCCTTTTTAAAGCCAGGGGGAGAGGCTGTGTCAGCTCCTCTTACAGAAAATGGGTTTTCCTAGAGAATGCAAGCCAGCAAAAAGCCCCATGAGTGCTGCAGAGAGCAGCCAAATATTTTGGTGGCTTCTCGTGGCAATCCTGGCGCCAGGACATTGGGAATTTTCAAAGCCAAAATGAACCCATTGGAACAGTAAATGGCAATAATTCGAATTCCTTGCAGGAGAGGAGATTTGGTGGGGTTTGCAGATGTAAATCTGGGGTTATTTGCATTTCCCAGATCACAAGAGGGAGTGGAGCCAAAGGAAGCAAACTGGGGTGGTTGAGCTCCCCAGTTCTTGCCTCAGTTCCCCAAATTAAAGTTTTGAATAATATCAGATACTCTGCTAAGGTAAAATCTTGGGATTTGCACATTCTGGGCCCCTTTTTGTGCTGCTTTGTGGCCAGTTTGTGATTTATTAACAGTCATCTTTCTGGTACCTTGAAATTTCAGCGCTGCCCAAGTAAATATTGGGAAAACCCCAATATTTCATGGATGTTTGTTCTTGCAGAATCATA
>VYXF01003037.1:91720-108777 GCA_013397295.1 Polioptila caerulea
ATAAATTATTCTGGAGTTAAAGCCTGGCCTTGTGGTTAGGGGACTGAAATCTGCCTCCTGCAAGCAGCCAGGTTTCCTTTGTGTGTGGACATTGTGGATTGCAGATTTATCCCAAAATCTGTCACTGGTTCCTCCCAACCCTGGTCAGTCTGGTTAACTCATCCTGAGTTATCCACAGAGGTTTTAGCAGGGGGGAGTTGTGATTTTTGTCCTTTTTCTCTTGTCCAGCCTGTACAGGTGGCACTGTGGGATGTCTTTGCTTAAGCAAGAAGGAAAAGTGAAAATAGGGAGGTTTAAACCAGGAAATTCTGAAAATTATTTCCTTTGCTGGGCAATTTTCTCCTTCTCTTTGGTGTTGCTCTGAGAGAGGCTTAGAATTGGAAAGGACCCATCAGGATCATCAAACTCAACTCCTGGCCCTGCACAGGAGACCCCAACAACCCCTCCTGAGATTATCCCCAATTCCTGGATTTGGGAATTGAAAACCAGTTAGGGATGAGCTTTTTTGGGGCTGTTTTGCAGAGGAGATTTCCAGCTGGGGATGCTCTGGGTGAAGGTGAACAGCAGAGCCCAGAGCACTCAGTGTTGTTATTTGGGATTTCTTCTCCCTGAAAATGCCTTTTTAAAGCCAGGGGGAGAGGCTGTGTCAGCTCCTCTTACAGAAAATGGGTTTTCCTAGAGAATGCAAGCCAGCAAAAAGCCCCATGAGTGCTGCAGAGAGCAGCCAAATATTTTGGTGGCTTCTCGTGGCAATCCTGGCGCCAGGACATTGGGAATTTTCAAAGCCAAAATGAACCCATTGGAACAGTAAATGGCAATAATTCGAATTCCTTGCAGGAGAGGAGATTTGGTGGGGTTTGCAGATGTAAATCTGGGGTTATTTGCATTTCCCAGATCACAAGAGGGAGTGGAGCCAAAGGAAGCAAACTGGGGTGGTTGAGCTCCCCAGTTCTTGCCTCAGTTCCCCAAATTAAAGTTTTGAATAATGTCAGATACTCTGCTAAGGTAAAATCTTGGGATGTGCACATTCTGGGCCCCTTTTTGTGCTGCTTTGTGGCCAGTTTGTGATTTATTAACAGTCATCTTTCTGGTACCTTGAAATTTCAGCGCTGCCCAAGTAAATATTGGGAAAACCCCAATATTTCATGGATGTTTGTTCTTGCAGAATCATAAAACAATACCAGGTGATGGATCTGATCACTCACTCGTTCCTTTTTCTCTCTGTGTGATGGGAAAAAGCTGGTCCTGGAGTGAAAGTGGGGACAGCTGGGACTGCTCACAGACACTGTCAGCACAAAAAGAGGCTGAATTCATCGAATTTCAGCAGGGAAAGAGGTTGGATTCCTCACATTCTGAGCTCAGCTGCCCACAGACCACCCAGGCTGGGGCTTGGAGCTCCTCAGGGAGCCCCCTCCTCCCTGGTGGGAGCTGTCCCTGTGGCTGAGACCAACTGGGGCACTTCAGGGACTCCTCTGCAGGGGCTGAAGAGCTCTCTGTGCTTTTGGGGGCTGTTTAGAAGTTGCAGTGGAAGCTGAAGATTCCAAGAGTGGGATGTGACTCTCAGGGATGTGTCTCTGCCTCCAGGCTCGGAGCTTGTCACAGAGCAGTGGAAATTGGAAGGGATTTCTGGGGGTGTCTGGCTCCAAGCAGGGCCAGCTCACACCAGCTCAGCCAGTCCCAAGGATGCTGATTCCACAAGCTGTGAGCCCTTTCCCCAGCGCTTGACTGCTCTCATGGTGGATTTCCCCCTAAAATCTGACTGGGATTCCCCTGTTTACAGCTTCTCCCATCCACCTCTGAGAAGTCTGGCTCTGATTGCTTTAATTTTCTTGTTGCCTCTGTCAGCTTTACACATTCCCCCCCGAGGCACTGCAGCTTCTCTCACACAGATTGGAAAGGACAGAAGTGAGATCAGAGAAGCTGCAGCTTGTCCAGGAAACCCAACTCGTGCACCAGGGCTGAAAGTTCTCTTTTAACTTGAGCCAAAGCATTGCCCAGTTTGGGGCTCCCCAGTGTGAGATAAATGCTGGAATGAATCCAGCTAAAGGCCACAAAGGTGGTCAAGGGGCTGAGTGTCTGCTTGGAGCAGGATTTGGGATTGGAATTTCTTGGGACCTCCTCTGTCCTGAGGTTCTAAAGCACTTCTGGTAAAACTGAGATCTCAGTTTATGGCAGGTGTTACAGGTATTCTGTTAGCCTCAAAAAGTGGCTCTGAAAGATGAAGTTTTAGTCAAACAAAACCCAAAATAGCTGCTCCCAAGAAGGGAACAGCATAGTGCATTGTTGTTCTCCCCAGTGCTTTCCAGTATTCATTCAGCACCAGCTTTGTGATAAGTCAGGGCCGTGGCTAAAACCCTTCTTGGTGCTGAGGAAATCAGTTGGTCAAGCCATGGTGGGGACCTCAGTGTGACTCAGGACACGGGAGAAGCTCAGTGATGGTTTCAAGGCTTGGGACAAGGACTGGGAAGGAGGCTGGAAACCAGGCCTGGAGTGGAGCTGAGGCCCCCCCATCCCTCCGGGCCCCCCTCTCCACCTTCACCTGACCTTTGCAGCGTGTTCCCCCATCACATGCCTGACCTTTTCACATCCAATCAGCACAACAGCTCCACTGCTGCCTGCATCCCATTCTCACCCTCCTCCTCCTCCATTCCCAGCATCCTGGCAGCTCCGTGCTGGCTCTCCAGGGCTCCAGGACGTGCTGTAGCTCTCAGCCAGAGGTTTTTTAGGCTGAGCCCCAATTCCTGTCCTTCCAAAGGGCTCTGCCTCTGCAGCCCCACTCGGGGCATGCCTCTGTGCAGGGAGGGCCCTGTGCCAGGGAGCTGCTTTGCTCTTTCCCAGCAAAGGTCACAGGAACATTTGGCAGGCGCCAGGCTCGAAACCTTCTCGCTCAGGGTCCCCCCAGCCACAGCCCTGGGCTTTCACAGATCCGGTGGCTCTGCAGGACCCTTGGTATTTGCAAACATGAAAAATCTGGGGAACATCTCAGCTGCAGGCAGGGGAGCCCGTGGTGGGCAGGGAGGAACCTCTGCTTCCTTCCCAACCTCATCCCTCCGACTGGAACAGTTGGATGTGACCAGCAGGAGCGAGTTCAGAGGGATGGCTTGAGCTCTCTGCCTCTGGAATATCATCCCTCTCTGTCCCCTCTAACAATTTGCAGGCTTTATTTTACCTCAAGGAATACTGAAGCTTTATTTTCGGTCTTCCCCACCTGTACTTTTGACAGGCTGCTAAAATTGGAATTGAAAAGTTGTAATTTGAGCGTCTTTCTGAGGGAAGGGAAATGGAGCTTCTTTCTGCTTTAGTCCTTATGCCTTTTTCAGATGTTTTACTTGGTGACTTAACTCATGATCTGAGCTTTTAAAGATCAGGATTGTGATACATCTGCACTGAAGCTGCAGAGGTTTCTAAGTAAATAAGTAAAAAACCCAAAGCCAATCAGTAAACATTATTTGAAAAAACCCAACAAACGTGATTTCCCAGATGTCTTTACATCTCCCAAAATTTGACAAAAGTAAAAAAAAAAAAAAACAAATCAATATTTCTTCATTTTCTTAGGCTGTTTCTTAGGCTGCACTTTTTATTGTGTATGGTCATGTCCTTTTTAGGTTTATGGGCTGTTGTCAAGTGGAATGGATCCAGAAGTTGGAATTTGGCCCTCAGCTCCCAGGCTGGAACCCTCAGGGAGAGAATCCCCCTCAGGCTTTTGTCTCTGGATCTTGTCACTGCAGAACACCTTGGGTCACTGAAAACAAAACATATATCTATAAATATGTAGGAATCTGTCATACTTTGTGCTAAAGAACATTTCCTTGTTTCCTGTGTCTGAGTTTTCCTGGATTTCAGGATTTTGGGATCACTTGCAGCAGCTGTGCAGTGCTGTCAGTTAAAAGAGCTGCTGTGCTTCCCTTTGGGAAGGGAGAATTCTTTCCAAATTGTGTTTTGTCTCATTTTAAAGTTCTCAGGAGTACAGTGTTCAGTCCAGTCTTTGGCTTGAAAATGTTTTTGGGAAGGAATTTGGGATCATTTGGAGCACAGGGCCTCTCCAAAAGCCCTGAGAGGTGCAGTGTGAACTGTGCTCAGTGCAGGGGGAACTCACTCAGGGTGTGCAGGGCTGCAGTGAATTCCCTGTGAGATTCCAGCTCCCTGAAATGCACCTGTGATGCCTTCTGGAGGCTGAGCTGGAGCAGAGCCCAGCCAGAGCCAAAGGATAAAGCAGGGATTTGTTAAAATCCCTCCCTGGGCACACCTGGGCAGTGCCAGAGCCCAGCTGGGCCACACCCAAATGGGCACAAAATGGGCACAAAATGGACAAATGATCACAAGGTCTCACACTTTGATAAGTCCTGGTCCATCAGCACATTGGAGTTAATGTCCAATTACAGCTCCAGGTTATGCAGCTCCATCCTCCTGGTTTTTCCTTCTCCCTTCACCCTTGGTTTTGTTCTTGGCCTGAAAGTTGTCCTTGGTCCCCAGCTGGAGCAGGAATTGTTTTGTCTCCCTGCTCTATGAAGAGAGCTCAGTAACACTGAATATGGAACCCGAAACTACCCACCAAAACAGCCCAGAACCTAAAAAATATCAAAGCTAAAACCTAAGGCATCACCGGGGGGCCCCTTCCAGCCTTTCCAGTGGGGTTGGAATTCCTCAATAATCCCCACCAGCAGTGCTGATTCACAAAGTGGATTGAGAGCTCCACCTCCACTCTGAGAGCTCAGTGTGATGTCCAGAGGCTTCAAACCCTGCTAACAGTGGAAAAAGTGAGAGAAAAGCTGTTCATATTCCCAGAGTCTGCTTGCAGCTGGTACAGGGCTGTGCCAAACTCCAGGGAAAGGGCAGGGAGGGAGCTGAACCTCAGTGATGAGAATTAAAAACTCGATCCTTTATTTGAATTTCTGGTTCGTACTAAAGCCAGTGGGAGATGAGGATTAGAGAATAAGGTTCCTTTAACGTTCTTACCTCTGGATTAATACAAAATAATTGATCCTGCCTACAATAGAATTGAGGAGAAAGAGGCTGCAAGCAGTGGATTGACAGTGTTGATGCCTTAGGATTTCAGCTTTTGGATTTTCCATCTATTTGTGATCCTGCAGTTCTTTAGTGTAGAACTCCAAACTCCACACTCAGTGGGAGCTGCTGCTTTCCCAGTTTGCTCACACACAACAATTCCTCTCCAGGCCTGGCTATCAAGGACACCTCACTGCCTCAGACCCCAGAGATGGAAACAAAAGTGACTTGGGGGGAGCAAACTTGGGGTGAATGACTTCATTAGCTGAAGCTGTAATTGGGAGATTAACCCCCAAAATGCAAATGGACCAAACTTATCAAAGTGTGAAACCTGTGACCCACTGACCATTTTGGGTGCAGCCCCTGGGGGGCTTTCCCTGCCCTAAATGTACCTGAAGGCCCTCAATAAATAGAACAGCTTTGTATTCTGTAATTCTGCCTGGCCTCTGTTTGTAGGTAGCCCCAAAAGGCACCAGTGTGACCAACACTCTGCTGCTGCTCAGCCCCTGCAGATTGCACCTTGGCTCCTTCTCTGAAGTCTTGCAGAGTTCAACATCTCCCTTACAAGACTTCTGGGGGTGCTGGGGAGGAGCTGCTGCTGTTCATTCCCTGCCTTAGGGCAGCTGTGGCCGAGGCTTTGAGGCTGAGCAGAGATGAAAAGTGACAGAGTGTTAATACATTAGGCATTCATTTTGTATCAGATTAGTGGTGCTTGTAGTGGGTAAGTGAGATGTCAGAGCTGGTTATGTGCAATTAGGAGCCCACAACTGAACATCCCGTGGAGGTACCAGGGATGGGCTGAGCAGGGAGTGAAGGCTGGGCCTTCAAACTGCAGCCAACCCTGGAATGGGATCGGAGGGAAAGCTGCAGAGAGCAGCCAAATATTTTGGTGGCTTCTCGTGGCAATCCTGGCGCCAAAACATTGGGAATTTTCAAAGCCAAAATGAACCCATTGGAACAGTAAATGGCAATAATTCGAATTCCTTGCAGGAAAGGAGATTTGGTGGGATTTGCAGATGTAAATCTGGGGTTATTTGCATTTCCCAGATCACAAGAGGGAATGGAGCCAAAGGAAGCAAACTGGGGTGGTTGAGCTCCCCAGGTCTTGCCTCAAATCCCTCCTGCAGGGAGGGATGAAGCTCACATGTGAATACCTTGAGTTTCCTGGTCCCTTTTTGGGCAAATTTAGAACAAGCTGAATTTCCAGGACATTGAGCAGCAGAAGAACACAATCAGTTCACAGCCTTCTGATTAAAATCTTACACCTTGATGAAAAGGGATAAAAATAGGAGAGGGAATCCTCAGCACAATAACATTTTTTTTGGGAGTCCTTATCAATCTCTCAAGTCTCTTCCAATCTGCTCTCTTTTCAGAGTTAGCTGATGCAACCTTCTCCTTGGATTTCAAAATGGGTGAGGAAAGATCTGATGGACAAATACTGCTTTGAAAACAGTTTTGTTGCTGTCTCTTTGGGTTTGTATTCTGGATTCTGCTCCGTGTCTGCCTTGGGCAGAGAACTTCATTTCTGTGTGCCTTCATTTGTGTGTCCCTGAACTGACAGCAACAAGAGATTCCCTGGGAGACTGAGGCCTAAGAATATGCCTCAGACAAAAGAAATCCTAGAAATTATCACTGAAACCATCTTAACCTTTTAGAAACCAGGAGAAAGGAGTGAAATTTCTGATGTTTAGGCATGGAATGTTTAGGTTTCCTTTGCCTTTAAATCTTTAAAGTACACAAAGCAACCCAAAGATGCCTGGAAAAAAAGGGAGTATCCGACAGCCATTGGTGCTTCTTCCCTCCAGGAGTGTGAGATCTGCACTGACAAACTCCCAGCTGCATCACTGGTGCTGTAACCAGGAGACACCTGGATCAATTCTCTAATAGGTCTGCCTGGCACAAAGGCAAAGGGATTTCACACATTCCTGTGCACAGGCACCCCATGAACCATTAAATTGGGAGAGGCAGTGCTGGTGCCTTGTTTTCTGTTCTTGAGCCTCCAGAGATGGAAAGCCACAATCTCCTGTTTGCACTGGAGTTTTTAAAGTGTGATGAGAGAAAGGAAAGCACAGCCAGAGCTGCTGGCTGCCTGGGAAGCTCCTTGGCTAAGGGACTGCTTCAGTGCTTTTTGTCCCAATATTCCCAAGCCTCTCTAGACTTTGGATTCGATGTGGGCTGGTGCTGAAAGTTAACTCTGGCATTTTCAGAGAGAGAATTTTGCCTTTTTATTACAGGTAAGATTTCTGGTTGCATGTGGTCGCTGGGTACTGCAGGATTAGTTTTTCTCTTGTCTTTAATCCACAAAGGAATCCTGAAGGTTTCCCTGAGGAATACTGAACCCTTTCTGCTGGGAGCTTTTGATGAACCACCTCATTGAGACACCAGGAACAGTGAATTTACTCACACAGGGCGTGCACTGATGCTGTGCTGGCAAAGCCACCCACATCCCTTCCCTGGCTCACCCCAGATTCCCAAGGGAAGCATTGCTGGGCACTGTTGGTATTTCTGCTGGAAAAGCATCACCGGCCCAACTCCAGCCCCACTCCTGCTCAGCTGCTGCAAAGCTCTAAAAACCAGACAGAGCCTTTGCTCTGTGAGCTGTTGGGTTTTCTGCTCTCCCTGGGCCTTGCTCGCTCCTCCGCAGTCCCAATTCCAAACTCTTCACGTCACCGCTCGCAAACTCAGCTCTGCCCCCGCGCTCGCCTTGCACGGCCTCCCCCAGCCTCAGCACATGTGGTTCCAATTCCAGGGGCTCTGCAGTGCTCTGTGGATCGGCCTGACCCCTCTCTTCCACCACAGCCTGTGTCAGGGAGGGGGAGCCGCCTCTCATCTGGCGTCTCTGGTCTTGGGGATGTTTGCGCTTCGCCACCGAACTCCTGCGGCCAAGGGCGGGCGGGGGGGAGGCGGCTGCAGGCAGCGTGCTGGGGCCACTGGGAGCACTGGAGCTCTCTGGAGAAGGCACCCCTTGGCCTGAGAGTCTGTGCCAGCCAAGGAACACAGCGAGCAGATGTCCCAGGGCACAGCCTGCGCTCCCCCAATGGCCCTCGGGAGACCGCGGCCGCCTCCGGCCTCTCCTCCCTCGCGCGAGGAATGCAGCAGAGCTGTCTGTAAGAAGACGCTGTTCGCTGTTTATTTTGGCCCAAAATGCTGTCAGGGTAACTGTGAGGGCTGGTGTGGTCTGAGCATGAGTGGGGCTGCCGACCTTTTTGGGTTGTCCTCATAACTCTGGGATAAAACAACAACAGCTTTCCCTCGTCCTGCCTTACCCGCAGCAAAAAGCGGTGGAGAGCCCAAGGGGACGTAAAAGCCTCCGTGTGCCTGTGTCTGTCATCACTGCTGAGAAGCACCAGTGGGGGAAGATGTTTGCTTTCTCAAGAGTTTAATTTTAAGGCCCACTGAGCCTTAAATACTTGAGTGTGGAACTCGTCTGCGGTGTCCTCAGCGCTCCGATGCTTTAACTCCCAAGTCACGCACGCAGCCCTGCGAGTTTCACTCCAGATGTAATTCCTTGGCCATAAAAGTCGTTGTCAGCCTCCTGCTCCAGCAGCTAAAATTCTGAATCTGCTGATTGCAAAACGCTCAGGGTTTTTCTCATTAGCACTGCACGGGGGGCAAGCTCTTGTTTTCTCATAGAGAAACTCAGTAAATCATTTCCTATAAGACTCCGGCAAGATGAGGCTCCAACAGATGTGAAACATCTTAAATTCCTGGCATGAGGGAGTGGTTCAGAGCTGCAACATGGCAGGCTGTCCTCTTTGTTTTTAACTCCCAAACAGATTATTCCTGCACATGCCTAATTTAGACACATTCTGTTTTCAGATACTTTGATTTTAGCACACGATAGTGAGGCAAATGAAGGATTGTCCAGCGGAAGGAACACTCCGGTGTCGTTCTGTGGATGTTTATTCTCTCTGGGCTGATTTAAGTAGGAAGTTCTTGCTTATTTAGGTTGTTTTTCATAAAATGAAGTATTTCAGCAGTTCAGGTCTGGCTGAGAGCAGCTGGGATTTCTGCATGCACTGAGGGGGTTTTTCCAACAATTTGGATTTTGGGAAGAGTGGGTGAGTCAGGAGCACAGGGACAAACCTTCCTCCTTAGTGTCAGGAAAATGAACCCCCAAACCCCAGAGGTTTGTGTCCAAAAAGGAGACAGAGGAGTCCTGGGACTTTATTCCAATAAAGGCAGAGCCCATGGGGCATCCCCTGGGGTCTCTCCCATTTTTGGAGGACTCAGCCTCCTTTTTATCCCAATTTCCAGCCACATTTCCCTCTCTCTTTCCCCACTGGCTGAGGCACTTGAGAGGTGCAGACTTCCCAAATCACGTGGCACAGACCCCTTCTAATGTGTACCCTCCCTTTTTCTTTTCCTTGTGCCAATGAATGGAATTCCTCTGGAATTTATTGTTCTCCCCATTGTTTCTTTCATCTTTCAATATCCAGTTTCATTTATCAGCAAACCCTACAGTTTGTTTGTAAGGCAAATATCTTTTTTCCCATCCATCAATCAATGGGATCCTTCCCACTGTTCCCTTTCTCTCTCAGTGCTGGTTTTATCTATCAGACCCACAGCTTTTTTGGAAAGACAAATCCCTCCTTCCTCTCATTAGAAAGATCCCATTCTCACTCAGAGGAGTCACACAGATGTGAGGATGACTTTTGGGAGGATCCCCCAGAGTGATGCACTGGAGAACTCGTCTGCAGGGGACAGTTCCAGTGCCAGGGAGGATGAGACGTGCCCTGACACCAGGGCCTGCTCACTGCTCCTGTCACACCTGCACCCAGGAAATGTTTTGATCTTGATGAACAAAAGCAGCAGAGCACCCATCATAGGTGAGCTGGGAATTGTTCAGACAGGGTACAAACTGTGTGTGGACACTGCTGGAATTCCTGCTCTTGCTGCTGTGTGGAGGAAAGTTTTCCTCAGCAGCAGATTCCAGGCATTTCCTGAGTCAATTCCGACTCTAGAGCTGCAGGAAAATCACAGGTTACATTTCTGCTCCTCCCTGGACATCAGGAATATTCTGTTGCAAGTCTCATCTTTGATAAAAAGCCCAAATAAATCATAAAAAGTGTTGCTGAAGGACAAACTGGGTCAATGTTCCTGATGAAGCTGAAATTTTTGTAAACCTGTTCTGGATATTCACATTTTAAGTGAGCTTGGTGTAGGTAGGTTTGGCCTAAGCTTACAAAGGATTATTGTGCATTTCTTTTTTCTCAATTCTCTGAATCTTTTCTAGGCTGTTCCTCCTAATTCCAGCAGTTAAGTGATACAGCACAACCTATTACTTTTTAAATAGCAGGATCTATTTTTAGCATTGCTCCCTAATTCAAACTTTCTGAACCTAATGAAAGATTTAAGTCTGGAAGCTCTTTAGCTTTTAGGGTGGGAATTTGCCTCCAAATAAAGACATCAGCAGAGCATTTATTTCCCCTTTGATTCTGCTTGCCTGGCAATGTATATTTGATGTTGGGGGTTGTACATAGATATCATTGTAACGGGTGTGGAAACTCTCTGGGCTTCAGCACAGCACGGACATGAAAATGTGGGATCCCAGAAGGGTTCAGGCATGCAAGAACTGCTCTGGGGGGACAGAATTTGTGCAAAGGCCGCACAGAGTCTGGGTTTGCTCAGCATTTGCTGCTTGCTGTGCAAGGCTCCTTCCCTCTGCACCCATGGCAAAGGGCTGATTGTGCTGAAATTCAAACCCTTTTATGACATCCACTCACAATGAGAAGTGCTTGAAAATGTTGAAATGAGTTCTGAGGAATTCCTTGAGCCTGACATCTTTGCTGAGGGATCCAGCCTGTTGTCCATAATTTTTTTTTTTTTTAATTTAAACTCTGCCATGTGTGCAAGGCAGGAGGGGCTGACAGGGCTGAAAACCCCTCTGAGTCCTTCCCCGGTCACCCTGGGCACCGGCTGGCTTTGGGCTTGATTCAAATCTTGGCTGATGTGTTTTCCTTGGAGATTTCAGCACAGGGAGGGATGAGAGGATGGTTGTCTGTGGTCTGGAGGGTGTAGGGTGAGTTATTGTCCTGGGAACAATGCAGGGAACAGCAACACAGGGTCACAGCTCCTCCCCTCTGCTGTGCCACCCAAAGCCTTCGGGCCAACGCTCCCAAAAACATAAAAAAAAAAAAAAAAAGAAAAAGAAAAAGAAGAGTTGGGATAAGCAGTGTCAGGAAAATGAACCCACAAACCCCAGAGGTTTGTGTCCAAAGAGGAGACAGAGGAGCTCCTGGGTGGCTTCAGGGGCTGCATCCTGCACACAATGGATGATTTTTCACACAAAGGGATGATTTTCCCCCAAATCACATCCAAAAGCAATGCCACGTTTCTGCAGGCTCCGCAGTTCTTGCCCAACAAATCCTCTTCCCCCTTCCACATCCTGTGGGCAGCTCTGTGTGCTGTCAAGAATTCGGGAATCGATGCTTGAGGCTTTACTCAGCTCCCATCCCATGACTCCTGCAGGAGGTGGGATTGGTTTTCCTGCTGAGAGAAAGGAGGGATTTGTCTTTCCAAGCAAGCTGTGGGGCTGCTGGTGGGTAAAACCAGCACTGAGAGAGAAAGGGAACAATGGGAAGGATCCCACTGATGGATGAATGGAAAAAAGGTGTTTGCCTTATAAACTGTGGGGTTGCTGAGAAATGCAATTGGATATTGAAAGATGAAAGGAACAATGGGGAGAAACCATCAATTCCATAAGAATGAGAAGTTAAAAGGGAGGGTTGTACATTAGAGGGGAATCTCAGGTATCAGGGGTTTGGGAAGTCTGCACCTCTCAAGTGCCTCAGCCAGTGGGGAAAGAGAGAGGGAAATGTGGCTGGGAAATTGGGATAAAAAGGAGGCTGAGTCCTCCAAAAATGGGAGAGACCCCAGGGGATGCCCCACGGGCTCTGCCTTTATTGGAATAAAGTCCCAGGACTCCTCTGGCTCCTCTTTGGACACAAACCTCTGGGGTTTGGGGGTTCATTTTCCTGACAAAACCATCTCACTTATTTGGACTGTCCTTGCAAGGTCTCACCTACAAAAATACAACTTCAGGGAGTCTCTGTTCTTCTTTGGATAATAAATCCTGGAGGGGACTGCATCTGTTTCTGGCTCCTTTTTCTCTCCTGTGCCGTAAACTCCTGCACATATCTAACCCTAAATCACAATTTCACCCGTTTGCTGCAGCGAGACCCTACCCAAACTGTGGAAAATGTGAGATTTGGTCATGCTGAGGTCTCTTGGGATTTTTTTGTGGGTAATTTCTCTACTTGGCTCTTCTGTTGGGTTATTGTAAGAGGCTGCTTTATCTTCCTTTCAACATATGGGTGACTGGGAGGAAATCAAGTGAGACTCCTGTCTAGAGAACCTGCAAAACTGAAACTCATGGGGGAGTTTTGAGGCATTGGTAAAGCATTAATAAGGATTAAAGAGACAAATCAGGGGGTTTAAATAGGATTTTTTTTTTTCTAATAATGTTATGGAAAAGTTTGGATGATGTGTGGGTTTGGTTATTGGTTCAGTGATGAATCAGCTCCAAATTATTGTCTGAAATAATAAAAGGTGCTCTAGGAATTTGTCACTATTCCACTGGATGTCTCCCTGGTTTTTCTCCCCATTTAGATGATGAGTTTATAGGCACAGAGCTCTTCCTCAAATTCACAGATATTTCCTGGGAGCAGCAAGAATCCCTCCAAGGTGTGAGCTCTGCCAAACCCAGCCTGTCTAAAGCAGAAAGGAACAAAACCTCTGTCATCATCTCACAAAAGATTTATAATTTTACCCGCAAAACATCGAGCAGGACTAAGTTTTAAAACGCAGAACACCTGCGAGGTTGTGCACGAACCCCTAGAGCTCCACAGGGCTTGGAAAAAGTTGCAAATGTCGTGTGAATGTCCCTGTTGGGTGCCCAAATTAAGTTTATTGATCAGTGATGTGGCGAGTGTCGGCGCTAATGAGGGCAGCCCGCAGCCAGGCGGGCTCCAGGGAAAAGCTGGACTCGTCCTAGGCAGGAATTCTAATTGTATTTGGCAGATGGAGCTTTGAGAGCAGCGAATCCAGCGCTAAACTGGATTATTGGTCCCTTTAAAAAAGCGGTTTTATGGCTGGGAAGGAGCTGTCACTGCCAGCAGTGCAGGAGGAGAGCTGGAGCTTTGGCAAGGCTCCACCTGTCCTAAAATTTGGGTATTTCATGGAGTAGATGGTAATTCTTGATAAAATGTTTGGGGAAGATAAATGAAATATCCAAATCTCAGCAGCTGAGAGATGGCCATGGTAACTCAGAGGCAGATCTGAGAATGGGAGCAGGAAAGGAAAGAACTTTCTAAAAATTGGTCCTGAAGAAATGGAAAAAATGAGGGAGTGTCATGTTGGATGTAAATTTTCTGGTTTTCAGTTGAAGGTTCAGGATCCACTGTTTAAATAGCATCAAAGTATATAAATAGTAGACAATAATATGAAAAGAATAGGAATAAATCCAGTCTGTGTAACTGGAACCTCTTATGCTCCTGCTCTGCCCTCCCAGCATTGTGTGTTCAGTCACACGTGGGACTCCCCAGTGCTCTAAACTTCCCCAATTTTCAGCAGTTTCGCAATATTTGGCCCAGAAAGCAAAATATTTCCTCCCACTTCATTTCACAGGGGAAAAAGAAACGGTTTTAGGGTTTTATCTTGAGCAGCAAAACTGCAGAACAACTCAAGTGCCCCGTGAAGATTTACACCCCAAAGGCAAACGGCAGCGGTGTCCCATGGAAATTTGCTTGGGAAATTTTTGATTTTGACCTGGGGGTCCCTGACCCTGAAACTTTCCCTTCCCCTGCTCTTGTGGGTCAGTTTTAGCTGAGTTTGAACTTTCCATGGTGAGCCCACGGTGACAAGTCGGAGATGAGCAAAGCCAAGAATTGACGGAGGATTTTTGCCCAGTTTTCACCTGGATGCAGAATCCAAACTCGAGCAGACAGCGCCTAAGGCAGGGCTGGCTGAACATCCCATTTCCCTGCGGTGCATCCTCTCCTGGGCCAGGTTTAGGGCGTTCGCGGCCGTTTTGGGGGATTTTTGTCTCACATTCCAAGGGCTCTGCTTCCCTCTAGCGGGTTCGCTTGGCACGTCCCTTTTCATTTCTTTTTTAGATCCCGACAAACCATTTTTGGCAACCCTTTTTTTTTCTTTCTGGCATTGCTATTCAAAGCTACTTCCCAATCCAACTTATTCCGTGTTTTTCTGAAGTTTAACCCTCTTCTTTCTGGGCTGGTTTCTTATTTCTGAAATACATAAATATCATCGAGCGTTAGGGAAGAGATTCCAAGCCTTCGTCAGACAGATGAAGGGATAAATTGGAGATTTTCTGGGTGGAAATACTGCTTTTGAAATCAGGTAATAAGAGATGACAGTGATGCCTTTGGGTTTAGCTTTTGTATTTTAGATCCTGGGCTGTTTCTGGGTAGCTTTAGGTTTCACATTCAGTGTTACTGAGGTCTCTTCACAGAGCAGGGAGACAAAACAATTCCTCCTCCAGCTCAGCACCAAGGACAACTTTCAGCCCAAGAACAAAACCAAGGGTGAAGGGAGAAGGGAAAACCAGGAGGATGGAGCTGCATAACCTGGAGCTGTAATTGGACATTAACTCCAATGTGCTGATGGACCAGAATTCACCAAAGTGTGGGACCTTGTGACTTGGAGTCCGCTTTGTGCCCATTTTGGGTTCATTTGGCTGTGGCCCAGCCAGGCTCTGGCACTGCCCAGGTGTGCCCAGTGAGGGATTTTAATAAATCCCTGCTCTATCCTTTGGCTCTGCCTGGTCCCTATTCCAGCTCAGCCTCCAGAAGGCAGCAGGGGCAGAGCTGGGGAACTGAAAATCTGAAATCTGGATTGTGCAGAGGGTGTGGGGCCACTCGAGCATGGGCAGCTCAGGAGTGTGAACCCATCTGCTCGTGTTTCAGCATCAGGGTGGAAATGCCTGGCTTTGGAGAGATGTCTCCTTCAATCAGCTGCAACCTGCAGGGCTGAATCAGCTGGGGGGGGTTGTTTGTGAAGATGGGGGGGATGCTGTGAAGAAAACGAGGAAGAATCCAGCAAAAATCCCCACCAGAGGTGTGCCCTGGCCTCTGAGCACTGGCGTTTGTCTTGCAGCTTGCTGTTCTGCTTGGCTCTGCGAGGCTCAGACTGAGTTCAAGAGAGTGGCTGAAGAAAACGTGACCCTGCCCTGCCACCACCGCCTGGGGCTGCTGGAGCAGGGCAGCCTGGACATCGAGTGGCTGCTGCACATCTCCGAGACCGTGCAGAAAGCGGTGGGTTTGCTGAGAAAATCACTTTATTTCTGCCTTCACGCCACCAGCCCTTGATTTAACTGCGCTGCTGTGATGATCTTTGCAGGTTATTCTGATGGTGAGAGCAGTGTTTGGAAAACAGTGCTGATTTAGAGAGATTTAGGATGTGGAAAAGTCATTTGTCACTATTCCACTGGATGTCTCCCTGGTTTTTCTCCCCATTTAGATGATGAGTTTATAGGCACAGAGCTCTTCCTCAAATTCACAGATATTTCCTGGGAGCAGCAAGAATCCCTCCAAGGTGTGAGCTCTGCCAAACCCAGCCTGTCTAAAGCAGAAAGGAACAAAACCTCTGTCATCATCTCACAAAAGATTTATAATTTTACATGAAAAACCTCCAGGAGAACTGTGTTGGAACAGGTTGTGTTACAATGGATTTTTTGTTTTTTTAATGTAGTCAGTCTTCATTAGATCAAGTTCAGAAGTGCCCTTCAGGCTTTCAAAATAACCTTGGATTTTGCAGGCCCACATTTCAAATCCTTGGTTTCAGTACAAAACCCAGTAGTTGTCTTTATATAAAAATAAATATTTCTATAAATTAGGTCTGCAGCAACTCAAATTAGCACAGCCAGACCTCCAGACTGCTTTGATGTGGTGTTGCACGAACTGATGCCTGTTTTGACACTTGCCTAAGTGCCCAATAGAAATCTCCAGCAGAAATAAACACACTTTTTACACCATCCTCAGGGCAGAACCCCAAGTTTGCTTCCCCACCCTGCCCCAGGCTTCCTGTGTGACCCCTTCCAGTCGCTTAACTGGGATGTGCAGCTCCTGGAAAGGCTTGGATTTGTTGTTCCAGGCTGAAATAAAGCAGCTCGGTGTGTGCCCTGCCCCTCAGGTGATCACCTACTCGGGGGGCCGTGTTTATGATGACCTGAACGAGGAGCAGAAGGGCCGTGTTTCCTTCACCTCCAACTTCCTCGCTGGAGATGCATCCTTACAGATCATCTCGCTGCAGTCCAGCGATGCAGGGAAATACATCTGCAAGGTCAAGAACGCGGGGCAGTACGAGTGGGCCCGCATCACCCTCAAGGTTGTGGGTAAGGACACTTCATTGTTCTCCCAAAGGGGGAAACAAGAAATCCACACTCGCTTCCTATTTGTTTCAGCGGGGTATGAATACACAAGGACGCCTCAGGATCGGGTTTCAGTGCCCAACTTTATATCTGCCTTTGAGTTTTTTGGCAAAGGACAGGCCACAGGAAGAGCCTAAAGAAGTGGTTTGATGTTGGTGTGATTGAATGCAAAGCCATTCTTTCCACATGATGGCTGTGATCTCATCACCCAAGGCAGGCTGATATCCTATCTCAGCCGGCCGTCACCTCCTGCCGGGGACTGGCACTGCGTGTCCCAGCAGCCCGGCCTTACCCCAGCCCGAGGAGGTGACAAATGAGCTGGGGTTGGTGTTTCCCTTCCCTAAGTTCAGTTTATCGCTGGCTTTTCAAACCCTCAGTGATCCCGGGGGAGAATCCAGGTGCTGGGGGCAGCAGGAAGAACTGGAGAGGAAAGGGAGGGAAATATGTTCTCCAAATTGTTTCTGGAAGAGGAATGTGGTGACAGAGCTCCACTGGTGCAAGAAACCACGAGTGTCAGAATGTCACTGCTGTGGCTGAGCCAGCCAGTCCTCCGTGGGGCAGCAGCTGGACCCCTAAAAAACTAAATTAAAAACCTAAATACAGAGTGCCCTGTAGGAGCTGCAGAGGGAAGGGAAGGGAAGGGAAGGGAAGGGAAGGGAAGGGA
>VYXF01003037.1:121813-131867 GCA_013397295.1 Polioptila caerulea
GGGGAGGGGGTCTGTGTCGCACCGGGCTGGGGCTGCGCTGGCACACGCGGCCCGCCCGCCGCGGACTCCATTTCCCGGCAGCCCCCGGGCACGCCCCCTGCCGCGGTGACGTAGCGCGGGAGGCGCGGGGCACGCTGGGATTTGGAGTCTCGCCCCACGTGGGGCGGGGGACGCCAAGCGGTAGAGGCCGGGAATGCACCCGGTGTGCGCTGCCGGGGCCGCGTGGGATAACGGGGCTGGAATTGCAGCGATCATCCGGGATTCACCGGGCGGCTTAGGCGGGAAGGGCTCCGGTTACAGCCCTTTCCACTGGACTGTGGAAAGATGTGGACTGATGGAGCTAGCAGCTCCATCTAGCCTGCCCTTAAACACATAAAAGATTAACTAGCTGCAGTTACGCTTGGTGAGCTACACCAGCTTCACTTTTAACTAAATTATTCTTATTTTCTTTTTTTTTTATCAGACAAGATGTCGAAGGGACCAGCTGTCGGGATTGATCTTGGCACCACCTATTCCTGTGTTGGCGTGTTCCAGCATGGGAAGGTGGAGATCATTGCCAATGACCAGGGCAACCGCACCACACCAAGCTACGTGGCCTTCACAGACACAGAGAGGCTCATCGGTGATGCTGCCAAGAACCAGGTGGCCATGAACCCAACCAACACAGTCTTCGGTAAGGCTGCAAGATTGGCACACTGGGTAGTGATTAAAAAGACTTTTCCTGGTTGTAAGAATTACTGACAGCAAGCATAAAGCTTTCTCTTAGGTATTAAAGCAGCTGAGTTACTGAGAATCTGCATACAGCTGTGTTAATGGAAGGAGAGTGTTTGTAGGTATAGGGCAAGTATTTGCCCTAAAGGAGGTTTTTCAGGGTAGCCAATCTTAAATAATCCTAATCAATGTCTTAGCTGGGTTTATGACACAGCATTTCCAGGATTTTAAAGGTGATAGCACTGAGTTTGTGCATATCAAAGAGATGGGACTTCTGCCTGCAGTTGAGTCCTATCAAGGCAGTAATAGTATTACATAAAGGATTATGATCCAAGGTTCTCTACATTTTAAGTATTAGTTACAGGTTTTTAGTTAGGACTGGCCATTATTGATGGATTCAATCGCCTTTCCCAGATGCCAAGCGGTTGATCGGGCGCAGGTTCGATGACTCCGTTGTGCAGTCTGACATGAAGCACTGGCCCTTCACTGTGGTGAATGATGCTGGCAGACCCAAGGTCCAGGTCGAGTACAAAGGCGAGACAAAGAGTTTCTACCCAGAAGAAATCTCTTCCATGGTTTTAACCAAAATGAAGGAAATTGCAGAAGCATATCTTGGAAAGGTGAGTCTAGGACTAAGGTACGATGTGTGGAGTGGTTCTGGGTGAGGATTGCCATCCCTGACTGGGCTGTTTGCTCTGTTTGCAGACTGTTACCAATGCAGTAGTGACTGTCCCAGCCTATTTCAACGACTCCCAGCGCCAGGCAACAAAAGATGCTGGGACCATTGCAGGGCTCAACGTGCTGAGAATCATCAACGAGCCCACAGCAGCTGCCATTGCCTATGGGCTGGACAAGAAGGTAAGGAGAGGTCACCATGTCTGGCCAGGGATTAAACTGTTGTAGCTGTAGTATGATAGAGTAATGAGAACTGATGGTTTCCTCCAGGTCGGTGCTGAAAGAAACGTCCTCATCTTCGACCTGGGCGGCGGCACCTTTGATGTGTCCATCCTGACCATCGAAGATGGCATCTTCGAGGTGAAATCCACGGCAGGGGACACCCACCTGGGTGGGGAGGACTTCGACAACCGCATGGTGAACCACTTCATCGCCGAGTTCAAGCGCAAGCACAAGAAGGACATCAGCGAGAACAAGCGCGCCGTGCGCCGCCTGCGCACCGCCTGCGAGCGCGCCAAGCGCACCCTGTCCTCCTCCACCCAGGCCAGCATCGAGATCGACTCCCTCTACGAGGGCATCGACTTCTACACCTCCATCACCAGGGCTCGCTTCGAGGAGCTCAATGCCGACCTGTTCCGTGGCACCCTGGACCCCGTGGAGAAGGCCCTGAGGGATGCCAAGCTGGACAAGTCGCAGATCCATGACATCGTGCTGGTGGGAGGCTCCACACGTATCCCCAAGATCCAGAAACTGCTGCAGGACTTCTTCAATGGCAAAGAGCTCAACAAGAGCATCAACCCTGATGAGGCTGTGGCATATGGGGCAGGTAAGGTATCGCTCTCTGCAGCTTTTGGTGGTGCAAACTGGTAGGGCCTGGGTTTTCCACCTGAATCACTAAAGCTTTCCGAAGCTGTAGGAGTTTCCCTTGGACTTGCAATGATGAAAGTGACTCCAAAGCCATTCGTAGTTTCCACCAGAAGTCGAAAGACTTGTGATGGTCCAAGTACCTTCCTTGGATGTCTGAGCGAGCCACGTGCATCACCACAGGTCACAGGGTAGGTTTGGCAGGGTGTCAATGCTGTGTCTCTCCCCCCAGCTGTGCAGGCTGCTATCCTGTCTGGAGACAAGTCGGAGAACGTGCAGGACCTGCTGCTGCTGGATGTGACTCCCCTGTCCCTGGGTATTGAGACAGCTGGAGGTGTCATGACAGTCCTGATCAAGCGCAACACCACCATCCCCACCAAGCAGACCCAGACCTTCACAACCTACTCTGACAACCAGCCCGGGGTGCTGATCCAGGTAAGAACAGCTCTGGGGTAGTAGCAGAGCACTCAGTGCTTTCACAGATTAGTACTTGAAGGAACTTTTAGGCCAGGGGTGTTAAATTCCTGTCATTTGTAAATTCCTGGTTGCTGTGATGAAAGTGACTCCAAAGCCATTCGTAGTTTCCACCAGAAGTCGAAAGACTGGTGTTGGTCCAAGTACCTTCCTTGGATGTCTGAGCGACCACATCCCTTCAGGATAATAATTGAAGAACCCATTATGACTTCAATGACATGATGGGATGGTTTTTTCCCCTTAGGTGTATGAAGGAGAGCGTGCTATGACTAAGGACAACAACTTGCTGGGCAAGTTTGAGCTGACTGGCATTCCCCCTGCTCCCAGAGGGGTCCCTCAGATCGAGGTCACCTTCGATATCGATGCCAATGGCATCCTGAACGTGTCTGCTGTGGACAAGAGCACTGGCAAGGAGAACAAGATCACCATCACAAATGACAAGGGTAAGGATCTGCTGTCCTGAGCTGGGAGAGCACCTACAACAGGCTCTGCCTTCTGTTCCAATCAGAACTTGGCTCTAATCTGCATTTTCACACAAATCTATCTCTGTGTGAATCTTTTTTTTAAAAGTTGCAGTAATTATAGAAATTGGAAGCAAAAACATTCTGGGCTTTTCTGCCTTCCCCCAAGATTTGAATGTAATGTGTGGAGGTTTAAGATCATTCCCTAAAAAGGGACCAAGCTTAAACTCATGACTTGTGTTCTCTGCAGGCCGTCTGAGCAAGGAGGACATTGAGAGGATGGTGCAGGAGGCAGAGAAGTACAAGGCAGAGGATGAGAAGCAGCGGGATAAGGTTTCTTCCAAGAACTCCCTGGAGTCCTATGCCTTCAACATGAAAGCCACTGTGGAAGATGAGAAGCTCCAGGGCAAGATCTCTGATGATGACAAACAGAAAATCCTGGACAAATGCAATGAGATCATCAACTGGCTGGACAAGAACCAGGTATGTCAGATTCCATGTCTAGTTCCCAGGGCCTGGCTGAGCTGCAGGGAGAGTTCAGGCTGGAGGAGAAGCCCTGGTTGCTGTGATGAAAGTGACTCCAAAGCCATTCGTAGTTTCCACCAGAAGTCGAAAGACTGGTGTTGGTCCAAGTACCTTCCTTGGATGTCTGAGCGACCACAGCTTGGGAGCACAGAGAGCTTCCCCTCCCTCCTGTTCCCAGCTGGCAATTATGCCTCTAGAGCCAGTCTGGCTTGGTGGTGGGGCTGTTGCAGTGTTGCTTCACCTGAGCTCTCTTTTCTCTTGCAGACGGCTGAAAAGGAGGAGTTTGAGCACCAGCAGAAGGAGCTGGAGAAGGTTTGCAACCCCATCATCACCAAGCTGTACCAGAGCGCAGGAGGGATGCCCGGTGGGATGCCAGGAGGATTCCCTGGGGGTGGAGCTCCTCCCTCCGGGGGAGCCTCCTCTGGCCCAACCATCGAGGAGGTGGATTAAGGACACTGGGAAATGCATTCCACTAGCAGGCAGTGTTGGAGGAGACCCCCAGCTGGGGGTTGGAGTGAAGGACCCAATCCTGTAGGCACATCTGGGTTTATTTTGCCAGATTAAAATCTCCATAACTGAGCTGCTGTAAAAGGAAAAAAAAAAAAACAAGACAAAAAGAGAAAATCATTAAGATGGAACAAAACATTTTTTTTCTGGGCATTCTAAATACTTGAAAATGTGCACAGGTGGGAGATGAATACCATTGCACTTTACAGTACTGTAAATGAGTGGAAATGCAATTCATGTCCTAAAGAATAAAAACTATTTAATGGGCATCACACTGTCTCTGCCTTCACTTGTTTGCACCAGCTGACCAGTGTAAATAAAGGGAAAAAAACTAAATCCAGGTGGGAAAACAGGTTTGGAGCTGGGTGCTGCTTGAGCATTTGGGGTCTGGATGGATCTTTGAAAGAATTTGCAATGGGTTATTGACATGTGGCAGGAAATCTCAGGATTAATTAGGTTGGAAGACCTTTTAACTCGAGTCTGACCTATAAATTGTGTCTTGCAAGTACAAAAATACTGGATAAATAATTTTTCTTAAAGGGAATTGCCAGCTGAAGTATCTCAACTTTAGGGGTGGTCCACAAGTGATTAGGGTTGAATTTGTTCTTTAAAAGGGAGGTGACTTTTAAGTGTTTTCAGCAATAAATTGGATAGTTGGACATATCTCACTGTATTTTATGAAAAAATACTGCTGTGTACATAAATAAGCATTTATATTGTTCGGTGGAGGAGCAACTAAATTGCAGCTACAGTTAAAAGATTCTTGCAGCAGTGCCAGGTGGAGGGAACTTGGAAGAGATGAGCCAGTGCAGGACTGGAAAAAATTTGGGATAGGGATTCTGTAGGGCATGGCCACCTCCACAAAGAGCTGATTTCCCTTGAGCCATATCCCGAAATCCTGCCCCAGGATCCCAGCAGGAATCCCCCCCCATGAGGCCAAACCTTTTTTGGGTTGTGCCAGAGCTGGGGTTGGTCCCTGGGCGCTGTGGGTTGACACGAAGAGAATTTGATGGGCAAAGTGAAAATTTCAAACAATCTCTAAATTCTCCCTGCACTTGTTTCCCAGGCAGAGGTTCAGCCATCCTTAGGAAAGCTGGGATCCATCACCAGAGTTGTGTGTCCCTTCCTTCTCCCTCAGCTCCAGCTGCTGAATGTGAGCCCCCAGTGTGGTCTGGGTCATCCCTGGGCACATTTGGGGTCACAAACACCCCGGAGTGCTCATCCCTGTTTTACCCAAACCCCTGTGGAGGAATTCACCTGTCCCAGCCCAATGCAGGTGCCTTTGCCTCAGCACACACTGGCAGGGCTGTCCCTCGGTGTCCCCGTGCGCTGCCAGCTCTGACAATTCCCTAATAACTGGGGGATAATGAGGAATTAATCATTCACACAAACCAGGGAGGGAAATCAGAAGGGTTTCAATCCCTTTTAGCGTGGGGGCCCTGCTGGGATGGCACTGCTGGTGCTGGGCCACCAGATAGCAGCACCTGCCCATGGAATGGCAGGGAGGTCCCTGTTTTTTGGTTGCCCCTCTGGGTTTGAATTCCATCACCCCCAAATATTGGTGGTGGTTGGTAGGATGGAGAGCAGCGCCTCCCATTAACACTGTGCAAGGTTTTTGTGGCTGTGAAATGGAAGTGGCTTTGAAATGGTTTGGCAAGCAGCGTTTTGGGGTATTTTGTGGGTTAAGGGGGTTCCTTGGGGCTGTCAGAGCTCTGGTGGGGCTCAGGGAGGAGGGTCCCGAGGGTAAATCCTACAAGCACAGCACAGGCTGAGGGGCTGGGCCGTGTGGGACCCCAAATGAGGGGACTGCAGCACCTGAACCAGGCACTTTTAGTGAGTGAAGGAGTGAAAACAATTCCAAACACATGGGATTTTTGCACTGATCACAACAAGGAACCCCTAAGAGCTGTCTGCAAAATGGGAGCTGGTTTTAGTTCCCCTCATGGGTAATTTCAAGTTCTGGACTTTGAGATATTTCCATTCCTTTTCTTTGTAATCCTGAATTTTTTTTCCTCTCCTTTATTAATAAAATTGAATTCAAGATTTTTCTTTTTCCTGCTAAAACCAGGACAGGTTGGGTTGGGAACTCCCAGAGCTGTCCCTGGCGAGGTGAAGGTCAAGCAGTGCTGCCCTGGGGGCCAGAACGAAGAATCCAATGCAGGTAACACCCACACAACTTTGATTTTGTGTGTCTTTAGAGGATTCTTGGGTTTTATCTGGGACAGAGCTCAAGTTTGGGCTCGGAGGAGATTCCTGTGGGACTGGGGAAGAAGGAAAATCTTCATTCTTGCTCAATGTTGGGAGACCAAAGCTGATTTTCCAAGCAGCTCTGTTCTCCACCTAATCCAGCTTCTTGGAAAAGCTGGGGGTTACCCAGGGAACCCAGGAGCAAAGGTGGGAAAACCAGCTGCAAGTTCCTTTTCCAGCTTGATCAGAAAACATTCAGTGCTCTGCTCTAGAGGAGAGGAAATCCAGCTGTGCTCTGGGGTCAGACTCGGGTTGTTCCCCTCATGTCCTGAAAAATACAAGGGAAAGGAGAAGCTTTTGCAGTTTCTTGAGGAAAAACAATTTACTGTGATTAACCAGCTCATGTTTGGTGAATAAACCCACGTTTGTCAATAATCTGCAGTGTCCTTAAGGATAATTAACCAAGTTGTGCTTCCTTTTCCTACTGTGGAGAAGTGGGAACTCCTTAACCCCCAGCAAGTGCAAAGGTGCTGTTAACTCTTCCAAACAGTCCTTGAAAACCATTAAAAAAAAACAACAAAAAAAAAAAAAANAAAAAAAAAAATAAAAAAAAAAACAAAACCAAAAAAAAAAAAAACGCAAAAAACCCCTCAAGGAAGGTGAGAGCTGGGTGTAAGGAAAGGCAGCAGGGACGGAGGCTGTGGTTAGAAATTTTCAATTTAGGAGGGATTTAAAGGCAAACTCCAGCAGAGGCAGGAGTGCAGCAGCCCCTGCTGAGCCTCGGGGCAGGGACCCGAGTCCTGCTTTCCCACCCCAGGGCTGGCTCCGGGGCTGTTTTGGAAGCCAGGAGTGTTTGTTCAGGAGCAGCCAATGCTGGGAAAAGCCAGGCTTAGTGGGTTTGTGCCCCCGAGCTGGCAATCAGGGAATCCGGGCTTTCCCTGCCTGCCAGGGCTGCCCAGAGCCTTTGGAGTGCCTGGAAGTGGGGCTGGGATCTGAGGGGTGGCACAGCCTGGGGAGAGGGGTGCAGGTGGGATGGGCTGGTTTGGGAGCCACAGCAGAAAATAACTGAAAGAAAGCACCTTTTTCTGGGCACCATCCATGTGTTTCATGTGTTTTGGGGGATTATTCAACATCTAAAAGCAGCAGCAGGGCACCTAATCCTGGTGCCCTGGGGGCGAGGTGTGGATTTATTCAACCACTGCCTTTACTCAGCACACACGGGCACTGAGCAGTGTCCTCCTCCTCCTCCCTGCTCTTCTTCCACTCTCCCTCATCATCACCATCATCCCTTCCCTGCTGATTTTCCACCAATGCCTACCTCTCTTCCCGGGCATGATTTCCCACCGGGCAGCAGGACTTATTTCACTCATCAAATCTCCCTGCAATCTTCCCACACGAAATATTTAGCCCGGCCCCAGCAAAGCACACCGAGTGTTAACGTGTCACAAGCTGCCTGCAGACAGCATTAGGCTGTAATTTGAAAGTGAGTGAAGTGATAATGCCACGCTCCCTGCTTTTGTGAGCCTGCATTAATGCAGCTCTGCCAGCACCAGGCATCGACAGCGCATCGACTCCCACTAATAGTGGGAGGGAGGGTGGCAAAATTGGGGCTGATGCAGGAAATAAAGGGTATTGACCAGCCCACTGCAGTGCCACAGCGGCCTTTAATCTATTACTGCCCTTGATGGGGGTGTTTTAATGCAGCTTTAGTGTCAATCACATTTGCAGTCCCCACTCTGCCTGCTGGGGAGCGCTGGGAGGGCGGCAGGGCTCGGCTCAGGCTGTGGCTCAGAGCTCATGGGTATTGATCGTGGCCAGGCTCAGGGGTCTGGGTTATAATTATTTCATTAAACCATTTAATGGTTATCAAATATGAACCCCTCTCCTGCTCCATTTAGGAATAGTTGCAAGTGCTAATCCATGGCGAGCTTCTTTCCCTGCAATTGCCTGATGCTCCCAAGTGCCCGCTGTGCCCCTCCCTGGGGATTGCTCCCAGGAGAGCCCCTCTGCCCTGGCACAGGGATTTGGGGTTGTACCTCGGGGATCCTGCAGGAAAGATCATCCCAAATGAGAACAGGACACCCTGGGCCCCTCTCTGGGCTGTTTTTGCCGTGGTGGGGGCACTGTGGAGGAGATGCTCGGTCTCTTTCCTCACACCAGAACCTGGAGGAACGGACTGGAGCTGGGCCAGGGCAGGGCCAGGCTGGGTTTCAGGGAAAGGTTCTTCCCCCAGAGGGTGCTGGGCACTGCCCAGGCTCCCCAGGGAATGGGCACAGCCCCGAGGCTGCCAGAGCTCCAGGAGGGGTTGGACATTGTGGGATATTTTTGGGTGTCTGTGCGTGGCCAGGATTCAATCCTTGGGGATCCCTCCTAGTTTAGGATATTCCATGATTCTTTTGGAACGTGTTCCATGCCTCAGTTTCCCATTTGACCCATGGAACTGCCTTTTTTTTCACTCTTGTGCAGTTTAGAGATGGAAATTATGGCCAAAATACTCCTCTAATTCCAAGATAGGCTCATGCCTGTAAAAGAGGGAGAAAATTCCCCCTCCAAAATGTTCTTGAATCCTTTATGAGAATGAAAACAATTCTGTTGTTTTCCCCTTGGAACCAGACCGTGGCTGCATCCCAGCCAGTCCCAAATGTTTGAGGCAGGTTTTAGAGCTCGGCAGGAAAAGCTCAGGCTGCTGCTGCAGGAGCTCTTCCCTCTCCCCAAGGTGAGTTATTCCCAGATGAGCACCTTGAATTGGCACGACCTGGGGGATTTTGGGGGGCACCTCTTTGTTCCTCACCCTCCAGAGGTGCAAGAGTTGCTCCTGGCACAATCTCCGTGGGATTTGGGCTTGGACTTCTCTGTTAGAGTGAACTGTGAATTCCTCTCCACTTTTCCTCCTTGTGAGTGGCACATTAAGTCAGGGTTTAATTCCTACAGCTGGAAAATGCCAGAGGAGCTGTGGGAATCCCAGGGATTCTCATCAGCTGCCCCAGGGCACCCTCCTGCCCTCTCTCCCAGCCCAAATCACACGGATGGGTAAAAGCTGGATGAGCCCAGGTGCGGGGAGCCTTTGGAATGCATTTGTATTCCACATTGGAAGCTTGTATTCCTTGGCACCTCTCCATTAAAGCCCGGGATGCTCTGGAAGAAGCTATATCTTAATTTGAAAAAAGTGATTCCTGTTTCTGTGGGCAGGCAGTGCAGTTCCTGCAGAGTCCTTTATCAGTATTCTGTGCTGCCTCCTGGCAGCTGCTCATTTGCTGTTGCCTCAACCTGTGCTGACCTCATTTTCTCTCACAGAGCAGTGAAGGATTTGGTAAAAATTAGTTATATTAGTGGCTCCCGATCCAGCCAGTTTATTTGTGATATGACAAATATTTCAGCCATTAGGATCTTTCCATCTCTTAGCAGCTTAAATGCACTCACTTATATTCCAAATCACTGCTTAATTTAAAAGCCTATTTGTGCAGATTGGCGCAGGCAGGGAAAAAACCTGCGGAACACTCACCCCTCCAAAGAGGGCTGTGCAGAGCCTGGGATTGGATCCCACACTCCATAACTTCACACTGCCTCTAATGACTCTGAGCACGCCAGGAGCACAGCAATTCCATGGAGGGAGGGTGGGAGTGAGGCGGGAAGGCAGGGAGGGAGGGAGG
>VYXF01003037.1:156343-171644 GCA_013397295.1 Polioptila caerulea
GGGTTTAAAACAAGGCCAGGGTGGGGATCACTTCTCCAAAATGAAATTATCCCATAAAATAGAGACCTCAAAATGGGATAAAACAATTCCACATCATCACAAGGTGGTTGATGGTCTCTCAATATTCCCCAAATGTCCTGAACTCCCAGCTGGGAGTCCAAGGAGCTGATCCAGCAGAGCAGGGAAGGTTCCTGCCCATCAGGGGGTTTAAAACAAGGCCAGGGTGGGGATCACTTCTCCCAAAATGAAATTATCCCGTAAAAAAGAGACCCGAAAATGGGATAAAACAATTCCACATCATCAAGAGGTTGTTGGGGTTTTCTCAATATCCCTCCAAAATGTCCTGAACTCCCAGCTGGGAATCCAAGGAGCTGATCCAGCAGAGCAGGGAAGGTTCCTGCCCCTCAGGGGGTTTAAAACAAGGCCAGGTCCCTTCTCCATGAGGAAGGGCAAAATTGGGATCGCTCCATATTAATTTGGGAGCCTCCCATAAAAAAGAGACCCCCAAGACGGGATAAAGCAATTCCACATCATCCCAAGGTGGAGGTTTTGGTTTTTCTCCTTTTTTCCAGCCTGTTTTCCAGGAGATTTTAGCCCAAATTCCCTCGCTGTGTGCTCTAATCACATTTCATATGGTGACTTAATTCATAATTGACTAAGTTAAAGAAATGGAAGCATCCTAAGAAACCCATCTGTTTGTTGTTATTTTTCCAGCCTTAATCTGTTAAAAGCTGTTTCCTCTCAAACATGCAGCTCTCAATTACCCTCAGTTACCCAACAGATTTTCCAGCTGCTCCTGGCTCATCCCAGATTGTCTGCATGCTCAGCCAGGACTTGTTTGGAATTTTCTTGTCCCAGATGAAGCTTCAAAATTTGGATCTTTTTTTTTGTGGAAACTCTTCACCAAGAGGTAACAGAGTAACAATTAAATCATTAGCATGGTGTCATTACCAGCTGCTGTGTTTGGAACATATTTTTTATTCTCTTTTTTAGTAGCAAAGGATTATTTTTGCTTTTATTTCTGGGCAAAAGTCTCCTCTGGAATTCAGAAAGAGAAATATTGCTGGGGTTAAGATCATCAGATGAAACAGAAGGGTTTTTTGAATGTTTTGTAGATCTGTCTGTTTATAAATTTAAAAATGATCCAGCTGTGATGAGCCAAGAGCTGATTGTTCTCAAAGATGCAATTGCCAGATCAATTATTTCAAAGGAAGATAACAGGACTATATTTCAAGTGCTAAAAATGCAAACAGTCACTTTATTAAACAAAATAGGTACAAGTAGAACCAATTCTAACACTGAAAAAGAATTAAACATAAGCCAGTTAAAATTTCAGCAGCCTGGGAAATCAAGATGTGATGGTCACAGGTGAAAAGAAACCAATTTAGGCATTTTTTGCCTTGATCCTGAGATTTCCCCAAAACCTACAAGATATGAAGGGCTTTGAAAGCAGCCACAGCTTCCTTCTCCCTCTCGTGCCTGCTCCACAAAGATTCCAGGGATGGGATTCGGGGCAGACTGGATCCAGTTGGAGCCTGGGGCAGAACCTCCTTCACCTCTTGGGCTGCCTGCCTTGGAAGGAAAGTCTTTGGTCTTGGGATCTTCTTGGCATATTCCAGAGCCTAAAAGCAGGAAAACTGGGGTGACTGAGCAAGGGAGAACCCGGCCAACATTCCCGAGGATATTTTGGTGGGTTGGGGAAGATCTCTCTGAAATCTTGTTTCTGACGGAATTCAATCCCAGATTTTTCAGTGCTGACTGCAACATCAGCCAGCCCAAGATTTGCTTCCTGACACCACTGGAAGCCACCTCAGACATTTAAAAGGTGTTTTTATTTTAAAAAAGAAAGAGCAACACAAATCTCTTTAATTTATAAACATTTTTTTTCCAGTCTCATTAAGCTCTTGCCCTCAGGCAGGGAGTTTTGCAGGTTAAGCTCAGGTTCTCCTGCATAATGAACTTAACCATCAAAATTAAAAAGCAAAATGATGCCTGGAACATGGAGGGGCTGAATTGGAGAAGGAATGGAAGGAACATCACAGAAATCCTGGAGCTGGTTTAACCTGGCATGGGTTTGGTTGCACAGATTTGGAAACCCCTCATGTCTCCGGGGGAAGCTGCTGGTGGAATTTCCCAAAAGAATCCAACCCCCTTTTTGACACTCACACAATGAAGTTTTGCCTCTTAGTGGTTTGTGTTTGGGAATAAATGCCAGGAATGGAGCAATTCTGATACTGAACTCCCAGCTTTGCCCTGAGCCTGCAGAAATGCCCTGGGTGGGCACCCAGCTCTTACCTTCTGCCTGGACACTGAAGACACCTGGGGTTTTTCAGGCAGCCTTGGAACCACTGTGATATTTCTCATGTTGTACTCCTTAATTTGCCTGGAATATTCCTTCTGCAGCTTCAGCTTTTCCTTCTGAGCAAAGCAGAAAAGGGGACTGGGATTCAATGGAATTCAGGGGATCCATCAATGAATCTCTTTTCCCACCAATTTTCCATTTCCACCTCTGTGCTCTTCAGCCTGCCTTTGCCATTGATCCTTCTCAGCACACAACAGGAGCCCCTGATTAATGGCACAGCTTTTTTGAGTTGCTTTGCCCTTTGAAGAGCTTTTCCCTGGGCTGAGGAGAGGATGGAGCTCAGCAGAAATGTGACAGGTCCATCTTTATGCCAAATGTCCTGAACAATCTCTCTCCATTTCACCAGAGTGCAGCCAGATATTTTCTTGTGTTTACACAACTTTTCCTTCCACTTTGAGCACAGGCTGGATCTTTACACAGGAATGACAACTCAGCCACTTGAGTGTGTCATTTCCTGATGTGCAATTAGCCCTGATTAATTCCTATTTCTGGATTAAAAAAAAAAATTAGAGGGTTAAAATTATCCCCAGCACAGCTGTCTTGGCTTTTATTTGAATTTTCCTGTAGCTAGCTAGCCTGGATACAAAGTCCAAGACAATCATAAATTCTGATTTCTCTGCCACTCTCCCCTGCCTAAATTCCCTTTTGGTTTACTCACTTTCTCTTTGATTGTTTCATAGTCAGGTCCAAGGCCTCCAAGCTTCATATTCAGATTGATGCAGAATTTGGAGCTACCCAGCTGAAAAGCAAAGAGCAAACAGATTTTCCTCCATATGATTTCACAGAGAGAAGAATTCAAGAAAGTTTTGTAGTGGAAACCTCAGGATTTCATTTGCAGTCTCAGTCCTACCCCTGGCACATCTCATTTCAAATAAATGACCAACAGGACTGAGTTAATGGCAAAAGTCAAATGACACAGAATTTCCTTTGGATCCAGGTGGGAAATTGCCAATTATCCTAATCACAAAGTGATATTTTCTCTGTCAGAAATGACCTTTTATGAGCTTTATTTTGAAGCAGCTTACAGCCTTGTGTAATTTGACTGTGATTAGAATGAGACTCTGAAGAAATTTTTGTAAGAGAAGCAGATAAAATTACCTGACTTTGGTGGCAAAAATGAGGCAAATGATGTTAGTGAGCATAACCTTCCCTTGTTCTCAAAGCTGCACTGGAAAATTGTCCCCAGACAGCTGAAAAATCCATGTTTTGCTGCTCAGCAAAGGCTTTACAAGTGCACAGGGAAGGCAGGAGTGCTGGGGGATGCCATTCCAATACTTCAGGAGATCACACACAGACCCCAATGCCTCCATAATATTTTTATTCTCTTTCAAGATTATTTTTAGAAGGGCATTATGTTTTACAAACTTGTCAGTGAAGCTCTTTATGATCAGCTCTGTGCTAATTTCAGCCACAGAATAATGCAGGGACACCAAATTCCATTTGCAAATAAAATGGGCATTTCTTCAAAGCACAGGTTCAAGTTAAACTCAGCTGCAGAGAAGTGAATTCCATGCACTGAATTTCCTATTTGAGGTTTCCTTGTGTCAGTTATCCCTGTTCTTCCAAGCTAAAACTCACTCATTTTGAATTCGAGGTACAGTGAGGAGTTAATTTTGCTGTGCCACACAAAATCAGGGGTTTCCCACTTGTGGCAATGAGCAGGAGTGCATTTGTTTATCAGGAAAAGCTGGATTTTCCTGGGAGACACCAGCAGTCTGATTCTCTGTGCATTCCTCCCATGTGAAGCGTGAGAAAACTGCTGCAAGCACAGCACAAGAAACAATGGTTTGAACAGCAAGGGAAGGAAATCTGCCCCTCAGTTACCATCATAATCCTAATTCTTCTTAGAGGCACTCAGGCAGCAACACCCAAACTGCCTCCTGGATGAAATCATTATTCCAGCTTAGTTTGTCTGCCCTGAGACTGGCAGCAAACTTCTCAAACATTTCATTTGTCACGGGCAGCTTTCTGCTGTGCCCCTGCAGCTGTGCTAAGTGGTGACACCAGGCACAGTTCTAAGACACAAAGATGTGAGTTTTAATCAGGACCATCAGGTTTGGGATGGGGTTGATGCTGTTAGCTTTACAAATCCTCCAAGTTTGGGGTTGGAATCCCTTGGAAAGCAGGAGATTTGAGCTGGACAATCAGTGAGCATGAGCAGGATAATGGATGGCTCAGATCTGAGGCTGCCTGCTGCTCCACGCAGACAGCCTGACCCAAAAGAATTTGAGCTGGGGATAAATTACAGGACAAACACTGCTCTGTGTGTCCCTGGAGCTAAACCAGACTGGTCCCTGTGGACTAAAATGATTTCAGTGTCTGTTTCTACCTTTGTTCCATGATTTTTAATGCTCTGCTCTGTGTCCATGTGCTTTTACAACAATGTTATTTCACATTCTCTGTCCCTATTTATGGGGTTTTTTTTTCCCCAAAACATTTGTATTATTAAAAAAACGTTAGAGAGAGCATAGAAATATTAAACCACCCAAGCCACATCTATTTTCTCACCTTCTTGCTGCCTTTGGGCTGCTTTTGCTTTTCCATTTGCAGGAGGGATCCTTCTGAGTTGCTTCGTCTCATTTTCCTGGGATTTCCTTCAGCTCTTCCTGAATCTCCCCCTGAAGCCCTCTGGGGCAGGGCAGGTGGGAGGAAACCCCAGAACCACATGTCAGCAAAATCATCTCTAAACCCACACATTCCTGGCTGATGCTGCTCCTTCTTTTCTTTAAAATGGGAGGTTCTACAAGAAGCTGTTGGTGAACTGTGAACAAAACATGGAAAAGGCCTTAAAAAGTGAGGGGAGAAAGAGTAAAAATCTGAATTTACACACAGCAGGGAGCTCAGCAAAAAGCTGAATATGGAATATGGGAGCAGGGAGATGGGAAGATGAGGATTTCACAATAAATGACTTGCTTGCACCCAAATGTATGGAAAATAAATGGAAAAAAAACCTGAAATGGGGAAATTTCAGCCTGATGCAAAGGTGGCTGAAGCCAATGAAAGGTTTTGGACCAGGCCTGCTGAGCACTGACAGAATTCTTTGTTTATGGGAAATAAAACCTTCATTTTTTTAAATCAAGACAGGCAAAATTTTACATAATTGAGGATTTTCCTGCTGTCCCCTTTAGGAACAGGACTGACCCTGAATATCCACCCTGCTTAATTTCTGCACAATGCCCTTCCCTATCTTTATTTTCAACTTTCCCACTCAACCTTCTGGAAGGAAACTTTCAGTTGTGGAAAATTCCTTACCTGGAGGACAGAACTGTCCTTCTCCAAAGCCATAGTTATAAATCAATAGCTATAATGGATCTTCAATTAGTAGTAAATTATAATGGCAGGCTTGAAGCAAAAGAACTTTAGACTTTGGGCTTCAAAGCATTTTCTTGTCCTTTTGTGGATTTTCTGGGCATCACAGGGTTATGATAATATTATTTTATCACTTAAATCCTTACCACAAACTGATCTGATACCTGTTATCCTCATGAATATGATTTTTGAAATCTTGAAGCGGTGCTTGATCCTTCACCCTTTCTTGAAAAATCCCATTAAAATCAGAGGAAATATTCCCCAATTCTGGATGTGCCTGGCCCCTGCTGCTGTTATTCCTGGAAAAATGCTGCCCAGGGATGGCACTGGCTGAGTGCTGATGTGCAATTCCACTTGGAGACTCATGCTGGGATTTCTTGTTCTTACTGGGATCCTCTGGGTTTAAAACATCTGCTGGGTAAAAATTCTGGAATATTGGGAGAAAATGATAGCTAGGAGTGGTAAGGACTGAATTTGGGAAATGATCTAAGCCACTTTGGGATTTTTCTGCTGGGTCAAGAGAAGAACTTGGATTCAGACAATCCTGCAGTGCTGAGCTGGGGGTGGGAGTGGGAGCAAATCCTGGGATTTGCTGCTGGTTCCAGTGCCAAGGCTTTGCTTCTGCTGCTCTTCCTGGGGCTTCTTGGCCAGAATTCCTTGGGAAAACTCCTCCACTGAGAGTCTGGTTGGGTTCTGGTTTCTTTCTCTGGAAGAACTTGTGCTGCTCCTGAAACAAGTTACCAAGAGCTGGGTGAATTTCCTGGTGGGGATTTTAGAGCTTTTACAGCAGTGCAGCTCCCAGTCTTTAAATTCCAGAATTTAAACAGGTCCTGGACCACTTCAAATCCTTGCAGTGCACAGAGAGTAACTGGGTTTGCCAATAATAATCCTTATTTTTTATCAGTGATGATAAGTTGGACCCTTGATTGCTCCAAAGACTGAACATTGATTTAAGGGTCAGCATAAATCAGATTTACAGATTTAGGGGTGTGGAGGAAGGGAGTGCAACTTCTGCTTGGAACATTTTCTGGTTTACAGTAATTAATTAACTCCTCTTTAATTTCAGGGGACAAATCAGGCAGAAATGGTGAAGTTCTGGCTCAGAATTTTCCCAAACCATATGACCATATACTAATTTATAATTTTAGATTATCAACCAAACCTATATAGACAAGAAGAGATTCTGTGAGCTCAGAATTTCTTGGCATTTTGCTTGAAATTTATTTAGTACATAAAGCACACATACATTAAATTACTGATATATATTTAAGGATTTCTTGTCAGTGATAGGTACTTTAAAAAGCAACCAGATGACAGCTTTAAACATTCAAACTCAGAGTTTTTATAGATATATTTCAAGTATAAAATTCTACTGAATTTCAGTTATTAAATTCTCTCAAAAAGGAACCTTGGGCTGCTGTCCTTTTGGGGACCATTTGTCTTCAGGCTTCATTTTCCCAGTCTGGAATGCTGGGACACTCTGGAGTGGTTCTTCATCAGCTGGAGCAGGATCTGTGACCTAAAAACCAGGAATGCTCATGGTCACAGCAATCAGGTGAGCAGATTTTCAAACCTTGAGGAAATAATGAGAAATAATTTGTGGCCTATGAAAATTAAAATGCTAAAATTTGGCGTTATGGAAGGGATGAGGAGAGAAATGGTTAAAGGAGAAAAAGAAGCAAAAGCCAATTAATGGTAGGGAGGACTCTTTCTACTTTTAAGAGGAATAAGAGAAAGGAAAATTGCAGGAAGTGTGCAGTGCAGAAACTCTCAAATGCCTGGGCTGCTCCATTTCCAGGAGAGCCACTGGCTGCACCTAATAACAGAAAAACAACCAGAAACCATCCCTGGCCAGGCAATCAGACACAGCCCGGGCCTCAGCAAGAGAGGCTGGCAGGAAAAGCTGGCAAAACACAATAATGGGGGGTGAAAAGCACAGGAGGAGCTGCAGAAATGGAGCCTGGAACACACAGAGCCTGCAAAACAAGCTCACAAATCAGGGTGGCTCCACAAAATCAGGGACAGCCACGGCTGGGAAGTGATTGGGAGCAAGCTTTGGAGGGGGGCAAAAAGCACAAAGCCAAGTGATACCTTTGTAAATAGAGCAATTGGCTGGGAAGTGATTTGGAGCAAATTTTTTTTTAAAAAAAATCTATTAAGCTGTAGGAAATCCAGTTTTTAACATTTTTAAATTTTTTTTTTTTGTCCCAAGCTGTGCTGATGAATTTTTTAGTTGATGAAGTGTGTCTGTGACAGAGAATTTCTGCCCCACTGCAGAGTGGTCCCACAGGAGAACCAGCACCACTGAGGAGATATTTATGGCCAAGGGAATTATCAATTGAAAATCCTCAGTGGGAAGAAAATGTGGGAAGCTGAGCCTCTCACTTTGGGGGTAAGAGATTGGGGCAGCTAAGAAAAGGTGAGCAGGGTTTATTGCTGACTTTATGGGTGATGTCATGGCTTCCAATTCAATGTAAATCCCTGGAAAAATTCCCAAGAAAATTAAAAAATACCACGGAGGTTTTCCTGAGCTGTGGGCTCAGATTTGCAGTGAATAAGATGTTTTTTGGTGGAGCCAACTGACTCAGTGCATTGATGGAGTGCTGGGCAGGTAAAACATACTTCTACATTATCTCTTTGAAAGAGGAACAGGACACAACCTCTGCCAGCATTTTTTTTTTCTTTTTTTTTTTGTGAACCGTTCTATTAATACCAATCAAATTGAGAAAATGATCAAATGAAATTGCATTTTGAGAATCATAAGCTGTGTAATGCCTATTCTGTTAAATTGAGGCCCATAATTGCTTCTCCACTGAAAAGATACAACAAAGGCAGCAATCATGGCATGTCATTATCCCAGACTGGCAAACCAGCCTTTGCAGGGAGGACTTCAAAGGCTTGTGGTTCTCGAATTGCATTTGGCTGCTATTGTTGAAGCACAGGCAATCTTGATTAGGTGTTTACACCGAGGGAAAGCTCAGTGCACAGAGAGTCTGAGTGCCTGGCTCTAGAGCCATTAAAAAATTGTACATTATGTTCCTGGCTTTGAAGTAAAGGGGGCTTGGAGGTAGGAAAGCAACTGGGATTGAGCACAGCTGAGCTAGATTGGGCCTCTGCTGCTCCTTGTGCCTCCCTCTCTCAAAGAAACTCATCGTGGGGTTCTGTAAGAACCAGGCAACGCTGCAATGAACCTGATGCTGTGTAAAATGTTATATAAATGAGTAAATACACAGATCAGCTCGGGTTTGTGGTGTGCTTTGGTACCTCCAGCACAGGGAGAAGCTGTGATCTGTAAATTGAAATCTTGCAGAATGAGCTTGGGAAGATTTTAACTCCTCAGCTGTGCACAAAGTCCTGCCCTCCAAGCAAACACTCCTTCATTACCACAAGCCCTGGCAGCCAGCAGTGATCAGATCAATAATTCAGAGCTCAGAATTATCAGTTTGGGAAAGCACAGTTTGATTGCTGACTCGTGGCTCACTCGTTTCTTGATGGTTTTGCACTTTGGATAGAGTTTCCCAGCTGAGGTGACCAAAGTTGGCTCCTGGACCACCACGATGCTCCCCTCAGGACATTTTTCACCCCTCCCAACAAGACTGAGCCATGGATATCCTGGTTGGGAGGCAGTAAATTAACTGTAATTAACAGTGAATGAATCAGTGACTCCAGAGGTGGCTGACAGCAGGTGGTGATGCTGCCCATGGAATCTCAGAATTATGGAATGTTTGGGTGGGAAGGGACCCTAAAGCTCATCTTGTCCCAGCCCTGCCATGGGCAGGGACACCCCCACGATCCCAGGGTGCTCCAAGCCTTGTCCTGGAGCACTTCCAGGGATGGGAAGTTCACAATTTCCCCGGCCAAGGAGCAGTGGCAGCTGCTCTGGGTTAGGGACACACTTCCCTACACACCCTCTGCCTGCAGTGTCACCTCTCTGCTGTCCCCACAGCCACTCTGCAGGACAATCCTATCTCATGACCCTGATTTTAGCAGATTCCTTCAAAAACATTCCATATTTTTGAACAGTGTCTGCACAATGAAGTCCCAATCCCTGGCTCCAACACTTAGACAGGAAAGATTCCAGAATTCCCTGAATAGCAAACACAATCATATCAACATAGCTCTAATTAGCATCCATCTACACTCATTATTTTCACCACCATCCAAATTAAAACTGAAAAAAACCCAAGTGCTCTTAATAGCTCTACTAGGAAAAAATCCTGTCCATCATAGCTGCCACTGGAATGAAGTCAGCAAATTCCCTCTAATGTTGTGTCAACTCTTCATTAGCCTTGGCAGAGGTGTCACTTGAAGCTCAACGTCCCTGGAGCTTCCCAAGGTAAAATTTTCTGTGTGGAGTGATTGAGTGACCCCCCCTTCCCATTATGCAGAATAAGTAACAAGGAAAAGCAATAAACTCCTTTCTAATGGTTCATTAGGAACTGTAATTACATTTCCACTCGAACCTTGCCACAAGTTGGCTGAGACTCGAGTGCAGTCAGTCAGGACTGGCAGACACAAGTGCTGATGGCCAACAGCAAAGTTGGGCTGGGATCCTGCCAGGCTTGGGACACCAGCCCATGGAGATCTCAGGGAGTTCAGGGCCAAGAACAGTCCAGAGGAAACCACGGAGCTGCTCCGGGGCTGGAGCCCCTCTGGAGCCAGGCTGGCAGAGGAGAGAAAGCTCCAGGGAGAGCTCAGAGCCCCTGGCAGGGCCTGGAGGGGCTGGAGAGGGGCTGGGGACAGGGCTGGAGGGACAGGACCCAGGGAATGGCTCCCACTGCCAGAGGGCAGGGCTGGGTGGGATTTTGGGCAGGAATTGTTCCCTGGGAGGGTGGGCAGGCCCTGGCACAGGGTGCCCAGAGCAGCTGGGGCTGCCCCTGGATCCCTGGCTGTGCCCAAGGCCAGGCTTGGAGCAGCCTGGGACAGTGGAAAGTGTCCCTGCCATGGCAGGGGTGGCACTGGATGGGCTTCAAGGATCCTTTTAACCAACTCTGCATTTGCTTCATTGAAAAAAATCTGGAACAAGGCATTAGCAGAGAGAATCATTATCAAACTCATGCTGGCCAAGCAGAAAAAAGGAGAGGCAGCATAAAAAGAGCCTCTGATAAGGGGCAGTGCAGGTGCCAGGAAAGAAAACAGAATTTCCTTTAGCATCAAGATTAAAAAGTAGTGGGAGAGCTGGGACACTTTCCTGGCCAGGAACAGGCAGCTGGAATGTGGCCACCACTGGGCTGGGGGGGAACTGGAGATTTGTCAATTATTCCATAAAGGGTGAACAGGATTCTCCCTGGAGATCAGAATTTGCCACCTGCAGGATGGATTTCAAATCTGCTTCTCCCCTCTGCAAAGCCAAGAGTTTAACACTGGGCAGAGCCAGCCCAGAGAAATGAGGGAATTTATGAATTTACCCACCTGCCCTTGAAGAACTTGCTGCTTTTTATTGTGCAGCTCAAGATAAGAATTCCTCTTCTCTGACTGTAACCCCAAAGTCTGTTTATTTTTTTTCACAAAGTTTTTTTTTGCTCTTTGGGGTGGATCCTGTTGATTCTGAGGAGGAAAAGCACGGCCAGGATAATCTTTGGAATGAAATCCCTCTGCAGGTTCCTTCCTTTTGGCTTGTGGCCCTACAGGTTCATTGCTGGCCACATTTGCTCCAGAAAAGTGGAATAATTCTGGATCAGACTCTGGGAGTGAATCCTGGGTCTTTGTCTCCTGTTGATTATTTTCCGAGGAGCCACCAAAATGGAGATAAAATGAATCCTGTGAAAAGTCCCCACTGCTTCCTCCAGAATTTTGGGATGTTTCCTCTGCCTGAAAAAATTCTTCTCCCTTTTTTGCACTCTTCCAAGGAGGATTGCACCTCAGGCTGGAATATTTGTCCACAGGCAGTTTTTTCCTAATTAAAAAACAAACACTGGATTATTTCTGCATAAACTGTACAAATTCTGTATTATTTCAGTGTGCAAACAGATGTCCTGCTGCAGCTAAAAATGAATTATTTCAGTGCATTCAGTATGGGATCAGGATCAGAACAGGTTTATCAAAGATTTTTTAGTGGAAAATTTAGGCAGGACTTCCTCTTCTTTTTTTATTTTCATCATCAGAGAATGATAAATTTGTCTAACAATCAGATCACATTATCCTGAATTTGGCACAGAAATTTTTAAATCCTGATAGAATCAGCTAAAAGGTGAAGGGATAAATTGCATTGTTCTGTTGTCTCCTTAAAAATGATACAATCTGCAAAAGGCAGTTTGTGTTGTTCCTTCTTCAGAAGTTCTGCTGAATGAAATCAAAGTGAAATTCCTGGTCAAATCAGCTTTTCAAGCATCTTTTTGAGACTGGCCAAGCAAGAGCAGCCTCCAGCTCTGTGTTCTTATTTTCTCTCCTCATTCCTGTGAAACATCATGATGCTTTGATTGAAAAACTCCTTCTGTATCAGATTTAAAATCACTTTTTATTAAACACCAGGTGATGATTAGCTAAGAGTAGAAGAACATAAATGAAACATTGGTGTGTTTGACAATTTTTTTAACAAGTGGCCAAATTATTGCTCTGAGTTCCACTTGTCATAAAGCAAAGCCAAATGCTGTGCCTTAAAAAAATCCACAATGGATCCAATGTCTGATTTAAGATCTGGTCCAATGGGAGGCAAACCAACTGCAAGAGTCAAATCCATCCAAAGAGGCTTCCAGGAGATGTGCAGGCAGTGGCAGGAGGAAGGAATGGGGGAGAAAAAAAGTTTTTAACACAATTTTTTCTTCCCTGGTTTCTTGGGGACTCTTGGGGGACATTTCCAGGCACTGAAACCTGGTGGATTCTTCAGTCCTACCAAAGAAACCTGCTGGGTTCCCCAAGCTGTGACCTAATAATGATATTAACATTTCCACAAAGGTTTCATTCCTCAATGAATTTCATGCCTCTGCCTATATTTCAAGTGGCTCCTAATACCAAAATAATCTGTTTTGAGCCTCCTGGAGCTGATTTCCACCAGGGAAAACATCAGCCTTCCCAGCTGGCAGAGGCTGCAGGTAAACAGCACGAGGTGAGGCTGGTTTGAAGTGAGTACAGAAAAATGTGAGCTAATTGCAATGATTGAAATGGCAGAGGATAATGCTAAAGAGCCCCTTTTGTGCTGAAATGTGTGCACAGAACCCAACTGTGGGGCTCAGCCCAGGTCACTGCACGGGGACAAAATGAGTGTGAAGAGCTCCTTCAGCCCTAATCATGCCCAGACAAAAAGGGCACCTTTTATTCCATGGGGAGGGTGGATGGACTCTGTGCTCCTCAACAAAAGTGTGGGGAGCAGACAACAGCTGCAGCATTTCCTCTTCAAATTCCGAGGTTGGTAATGGATGTAGAGAGGGGGTTTCATGTGTATGTGCTGTGATATTTGCTCTGCTTAATGGACTGCACTGGAGTACTTACTGGGCTAAGTTCAAACAAAATAAAATCAAATTTCCATTTAATGAAGAGCCTCACATTCAGCACAGTATTCAGTCCAAAAAAATTACTAAAAATTAGAGCATGTTTCTAGTACAATTAACATCATTTGCACTCACAATAAAATATTCAATAACTGGCCATTTTGCTTGTTGAGGAGGTGAATAAAAGCATGCTATTAATCATTTAGCCTTCATTTGTTTGTCATTTTATTTTAAGTAGACTATTAAATTGAAACTGCACATTGTTATTACTCGGGGTTTAATGTAATCCCTTTAAACTCGAGAATTATTCCCAATTTATCCAGGGTTAAACCTTCCATGCATATGACAGGATATTCAATTTTATTTTATGCACCCAGTTAATGCTTTCTGAAGGATGCTTAAATGTAGCCCTGAGGAACACCAGGTTAAAAGTGTCAGGATTATTCTACTCCACTGAAGTTTTTGCCTTACCTTCCAGTGCCATAAATCTTTGGTTTTCCTTTCTTATTTGTGTCATACTCAGCTCCTTTCTCTTCAGAGCTCATCTCCTCCAAGCTGTCCTCTTCCAAGCTGTCACCCTCCAGGATGTCACCAGGATCCTGCCCTAGCAGCTCCTGATTTTCCAGGATCCTCTGCTGGAGTCCCAGCTGGTACTGCCTCTCCTTTTCCAGCCTCTCAGAGTCAGAATCCTGGGAATCCTCCAGGCTGGAGCCAGAGCTCCTTGCCCTTTGCCAGCTGGCAGGTTGGAAAACAGGAGGCACGAGGACTTTTGGAGGGACATCGATGTTGTTCATGGTGGAAGTGTGTGGGGAAGAGACTGAAATGTATCTCATGTTTGAAGAATTCATCCCGTGGTTTGCACTGATGGTTCACGCCAGCCCTGTGTTTGGAGGACACATCAACACAAAACGTTGTAATAATATTTAAAAGGTGAATTTTGGGTGCTCCCATTGGCTTAGGCTCAGAGTTTGACCTTCTGTAGTTCAAACAATTCTCTGTTCTCACCTGTCCCACTGATTTTCCTTTAAGCAATAATGTCAAGGTCTCTACATATCAAATACAGGATGTACTGCTAGGAAATCTCCACTATTGGTAGTAATAAATAATAGTAATATATGATAGTAATAAATAATAGTAATAAATAATGCAAAACCAGCTTGTGACAAAGAAAATGAAGCTGAGACAAAGCAGCTGTTAACTTTTGAGAGTTCAAATGAATTTTGTTTGTTCTCTTCATTCAACTTTATACCCTCATAAAATCAGCAAGGTGTGACAGGGGACACAGTGAGAACTGGAGCTCTTTCTAAATCAGGGTGAGAGTTTCTTTACACTCGGCTGAGTGTTCAGAACTGTTTGCACTGCCAGAAATTCCCAAACTGGAGTGGAGGGAGGAAAAGGAGTGTCCTGTGCTGAAAGGTGCATCAGCCCCAGCACATCCCCGGGGCCAGCACGGTTACAGCTGCACAGGCAGTGTCACTTTGGCTCCTGGATAAAGCATTTCGGACGTTTTAGCCCTGCTGGTCACAGCCTGCAGGTGGCCCTGACGCCTGGACAGTCCCCTGTGTCCCCTGCTGCCATCAGTGACCACTGCAGCCCCCAGGGCAGATCCTGGCATGGGCAGGGCAGGTGGGATCTCCTGGCATGGAGCAGGACCTCAGCCCCCAGAGCAAAGCCACTGTGTCCCCCAGGCCTGCCCTGTCCCTGCCTCCCTTCACCCCCAGTGCCCTCTCCTGTGTCCCTTCTTCCATGTCCCTCACCCAGCCTTGTGTCCCCAGTGTCCTCACCCACCCCCAATTCCACATTCCCTGTCCCCTCACCCAGTCCCCTCTCCCTGATCTCCTGTCCTGGTCCCACATCCCCTGGTCCCCTGTCCCCTCTCTCACTGCCCCTGTCCCCATTTCCTCTCTCATGTCCCCTGTCCACTGTCCCAGCCCCCTGTCCCCTTTCCCTCTCCCCATCCCTGTTCCCTCTCCCACGTCCTCTCTCCCAGTCCCCTTCACCCCAACCCCTGTCCCTGGTCCCATCATCCCTGGTCCCTTATTCCATGTCCCAGTACCTGTTCTCCTGTCCCCAATCCTGCTTCCCTGTCCCCTCCCCACTGTCCCACATCCCCTGGTGCCCTGTCCCCTGTCCCTCTCACCTCCTCTATTCCCGGCCCATTCCCGGGCCCGTGTCCCATGTCCCGTGTCTCATCCCTGTGTCC